>JAODUH010044998.1:0-19946 GCA_027564835.1 Typhlichthys subterraneus
TGTTGTCACATGAAAAGATATGCTCACATATTTGCAAATATGTGAGGGGTGTACTCACTTTTGTGAGATACTGTACTGAGGATGTGCAGAATGTACTGAATGAACAGAGATGGGATTCTATATTTAATATAGGACATACACCTTATCTGTGCACTTTTCTATCTGAAGAGTGCAAGAGCGCATCATATTAAGATCAAAGCTATCTTGTGCTTACAACTACTGAACCATGAGAAAGAAGGAGAGAGAGAAGGCCTTCCATCTTTTATCCTTTTGGTTTGATTCTTTTGAGACCCGGGAAAGAGATGCTCATGACTGCACTATCCTTTTGGTTAGTCTGTATTCGAATGCGCTCTCTAGTCAAAGGTGATGACTGCCTCAAATGAGGACACTCAGTCAAGCCACTGAACTCCAGCTTGTATAATTGAAGCCTTGGCTTTGTGATGCTGTTCTATACAGCTGAACCTGTGCTCATTCTGTGAAAACTGACAGCAGCCTGCCTTTATTTGGTATACGTCAGCTTTCTCCTCTTCATGTTCACCTCAAATGACTACTACTGAGCAGAAACCCTGTTTTTGTGCAGTGTGTTTTTTTGTTCTTTTTTCTGCTACTGTAGGCGAGTCCCATTTGTCCAACATTAATTGATTTAGCACCGTGACCAGTACGTTACGCACATCATCAGATTTATTAGGTGGAACCGCTTATTGATTTCCCTGGAAGTAGTAAGGTCTTGTGGACTGTTTACCTAAAACAGATGTATTTTATTTTGAATCTTTTAGTTACTCTGGAAGCAAAAGGGGAACGATTCAGAGATCTACAGGTGCACTAATCAATTGTATTATAGCACCCCTCTGGCTCAGCGATTATGTTTGAAGTATGTACGTGGCTATAGAAGGAGAAGAACTTTGTAAGGTTGGGGAGGGGTAGAGATTAGCACCTGACAGACTCAGACTTTAGGGAGGGAAGTGCAGTCTCTGAGTTTCAAAATAAATGAACTAGGAGTGTCCATTTTTGTCCCAGTCAAATACTTTGGATTGGGAATTGCACACATACATTGCATTTCATTTAGAATATACAACATATTATAGAATTTTTGCTGCCAGTTGGAGATTCAAATGAAGTGACTGATGACGAGAGCCATCTTGTGTTAATGTTATATCATCGTTTGGATTTCTTCAGCCTGCTATTTTTGCTCTTACAGGAGTTGACTTCAAAATGAAGACACTGGTAATAGATGGAATCAAAGTGCGGATACAGATATGGTGAGGCTGCAGGAAACTCCTTTGTGGGAAGCTTGCTGCATTTAATCCTCCTAAATCCTGAATAACAATCACTGTGTTGTTACAACCCTGTGACTCCATCCTTGTTCTATACCTGTTCTTTAAGGTTTTCTCCACTCCGTTTTCTCCACTATAGGTGATTATCATATGGTTTTAAAATGCATTTTTTGTGTGTGTTTCTGTTAGGGACACTGCAGGCCAGGAGCGCTACCAGACCATTACTAAGCAGTACTACAGACGAGCACAGGTATTGAGTTAGACCACACTAGGTTGCTAGGCCGGTTTACTGCTGTACATCACTGATCAGGGCTGGACTATGGACCGGGCACAGTGGGCCTGGGCCCAGGGGCCTCTGACCATTAGGGACCTCAGGCTAAAAGGCACCCATACTTCACTGACCTCTTTCATTACAGTAACGTGTTTTTACGCGCAAAATGTATCTCACCATTCTCTGTAGACTCTAGGCTGCAGTATATTTAAAAAAAGGGCAGCTGTTTCTGACATGGAACCACCATGAGTGGCACCAACAATCATATCTTAGCATCTTGATCATGTCCTGTTCTAATCTTGCCATTCTTTAATTCAACATTGATTGGTCCACCAGAGAGAATATGGAGACCCATTGCTCCATGGAGACTAGCTGTTTTCAATGTATTACTGTAGCGTTAAAGGTATAGTCAGTCATTCTTTTCATTTGAAAAACATTTGGAAAGCTAGGATATCGCAATGTGGTGCGGTCTGCACCACTTTATTATGCTCCTATTTACAGAGCCATGGCTGTATTCAAACACCAGATTATTCTTTCAGCATGCACTATGAACAGGCAGCTATGCTGTGGAGATGTTCGCTTGACAGAAAGTTTATTATCTTAGAATTGCTGACTTTACCGTTCAATATACATTCCTCGATTGTTTGTTTGATTTCTGCTCTAGCTCATTGTTGAAATTTTGTTTTAGAATTTGCTTCCTGCTGCATTCAAACTACTGCCCAGCACGTATATTTTTAGTTTCAATAAGTGATTGGTGTAAAGTACTGCTCTTTAGAATAATCGGCTGTTCTCACTTGAGAGATGAGTCAGGGCAAAATAAAAGTGCCTGAGCCAAGGTCTGGTTGCTATAGACAACTGTCTCTCTTTCTCAGGGAATCTTTCTAGTGTATGACATCACCAGTGAACGGTCCTTCCAACACATTATGAAGTGGGCCAGCGATGTAGACGAGGTGAGTGCAGAGATCTGGGGTCTTTCATTTTCCTGTTAGCATAAAGCTTTGTTAACACTGTGTACTGTACATATTAACCTATTAGCAGAAAGTGTACTGTACTGTACATGTATACGTTTGACTTTTATCCAAAGCACAATTAAATGTATAAAATTGTCTCTAAACGCCCTTCTGCCACTAGATGTCACTAAGCGCACAAGCATCTCAGAACAAAACAAATAAAAAAACAAATGCAGACCACACACAGGCACTAACATGCATGTAAAACCGGTCCGGCTATGAAATCAAAGAACAGAGGGACCTGTAGCTTGTATTACAACACAAACGGAGGGAGTGTGATGTCATTCTCTGCTCAGGACCTAATTAGGACCACTATATCTTTACATAGACAATAATCGCTGCTATATCAATGTTTAGTTATTAATATATCAGATATTATAAGATATTTTATAGAGCACCTTAAGGAACAGGTAGGGCATAAGCATCTTCCTCAATGTTCACAGGATGGTCAGGCAAAGTGGGGATGGAAACTGCAACCTTTTGTTGGGGAATCAACTATGCTAATACAGTATATACTTCTTTGGAAATACTAAGACTAGGGTGTGTGGAAATACTGTGATATGAGAGAGAGAGAGAGAGAGAGAGAGAGAGAGAGAGAGATGAAAGAATTGCACAGATTACAATATTACATGTATTGCTATGAACTATTATCTCAAGTCAGATTTGGCACAGAACATTCGGCCATTATGGAATTTCATTAGAGCACCAAATCACTTTGAAGCTATTTTTATATATATATAGTTTTGATTAAGTGATAAAAATGGAACAGATCTGATTCATGAAATGCGCTACATGTTAATAATAGAAAAACATTCTCAGAATGCGCTATTATGACGCTCGCTAGCTCTGTCCTGCCCCTCTCTGCAAGCTATTAGCCGGACATTGCTCTAATATTACTCAATATTTCATTCCCTACGTGGGTACTTGGCATGCCTTCCTCCTCGTCTCATTTCCTGGACATGATTCCTAAGCTTCTGACAGTGAAGCTTAGGTAACAACCCCCCCCCCCCCCAAATAACTCTATCATGCTCTAAATATGCCATGCTCCTCTTCATTTCACTTCCTCTCTGGTTCTTCGTTCCAACCTTCTCGTTCTTATTTTTGTAGTACACTTAATAATGACTGCAATCTTGTTCCAGTATGCTCCCGAGAAGGTGCAGAAGATTCTAGTGGGGAACAAATCCGATGAGGGGGACAAGAGGCAGGTGGCCACGGAGCAGGGTGACAAGGTGGGTTGTAGAGTAGACTGAGCCGTCACCATATCACCCACCTAAGAGGACCAGAGGGACTCTTGTGGGCTCTGTGTTGGCTCTGTTAATGTGGCCTTGTTTGTTCCATTACGCGTGGTTGCAGGTGAAACATGCAGCTGCCGCTATGAAGAGCTGCTATTATCAAAATAGTGTCGTGGCTCAGGCACTCAAAAAGCTGTTAGCCCCAGCTACTGGGCTTTGAGCTCTGTTCCGAATTCCTGGTATTGGACACGTACGGCACCAATGTGTGCACTTCAAATAAATCCACCGCACGTGATTCGTCAGTTTTTACCTTTCTTACAGCTGGCCAAGGCGTATGGAATGGACTTCTACGAAACAAGTGCCTTTACCAACCAAAATATCACAGAGGTAAGGATTCAACGCTCTGGTCTCTCTCCTACTTGACCTTATTCTCAAACAGTAATGTACCGGCCGTGTACTCCGCACAGTCTTTCACGCGATTGGCCGAGCAGGTGCTTGCCGCCAACAAGAGGGATCTGGACCTCCTTCGGGCATCCATCACTGACGAGATCAACCTGGCCGCCCTCGAGGAAGAGGAGGGTATCCGTGACAACAGGATGCCTGACGGACAAAAGGGCTGCTGGTGTTGAGCCTTGACATTCTTAATATCAACATTTGCCTCCCTCTTACGTTGGCACAATAATGGAAATAGTTTTGACTTGGAATTTTGGCTACAAAAAAAAAAAGCTAGACTCTTGTTATAGTGTTCAAAAAACACAAACTTTCTGCCCTATCATGCCATTTGTGTTTGAAAAACTATTGTTTGTGGCTGAATTGAAATGGGTAGAGAGAGTAGTGCAGGCATATCAGATCTGTAGGGAGAAGAGAAGTAAGAGAATTTGAGAGAATTTCAATAGAAACCTCAATAAAATGTATTGTTTGGAAAACAGTTTTTCCACACAGTGTGTCATATATCAGAAGGAAAGTGTGTAGCTTTCCTAGTTGTCCGATGCTTTTGTCTATGGGATATGTTGAGTCAGACAAACACTGTTTTGTTGAACTGATTTACGGTTAATTTGAGATGGACTCATTGTCTCCTAATTCACTACAAGCTTACAGTTAACGTACACCTAGCTAGACTGAAATACAATGTCTAGAAAATAGGATTGATATAGGTTCAGAAATACCTGAAGGTATCTTCCTTTATAAATTGGTGTGGGCGTAATACAACTGGTTTGGATTTATCCACAACTTTTCTTAATGCTTTGTTTTAATACAAATGTAATAATATGTCTGATGTTGATGAAAGGCATTTCTCTTGAAAACCAATTACGTGATTGTCAGGTTTGTTGACAATATACCTTTCTTTATTTATAATTAAGTTACCTTTATGCATTAGCTTTCTGATATACATTATTGTATACATTAGGATTAGATGTGGTCTTATGTTTAGCCACAAGAGGGTGCTGCATACAACAGCAGAGCAGGAACCAGAGCTACTGCAGGTCAACTGTCACTGGCTATACTGTATGACAGGGCCAGAATCATATGCAGACATTTTTATTTTGTTGCAATTCATACAAGAAGTCAGGTATGCAACATGGAACATTTTACTCTTATTTGTATTACTATTTGTTGTTATAAATAATCTTACAGAAAAATATACAATTGTCCTGTAGCATTGTGAAAGAATTGCTTTTGTATATATTTTTCTTTTTATATAAAAATGACTTGAATAGGTTTAACAGGAAAAACGCGCTTGGTAGGCGTACGTAGGTAGCCTACGTAATACGTAGGCCTTTTAGTTTTCTTTTTAAAACTTAGGGTTAGAATTGTGAGCAAACTACAAGAATGTAGCCTAATGTATTTGGCATTAGAGTGTGCAACGGCAGCATTGCCAGTATTTTCTGTATAGGTCACTGTTCGTTTTCACTTGTTTAGTTTTTGGCCTTATGCCATTTGAAATATTTACAGACATTAAAAGGGACGAATGAGATAATTGCATGCAATCCCTGTCTCCTTTCCTTTTGTTTATTGCAACTTCAGTGAAGTTTAACTGACCGTTGTACCAGTTGACCGCAGTTGCCTGTTTGAGACATTAAACTACCGGTTAGCCTACCACAAAGGTATATTTGGCTACATTTTCTGTTGCAAAATGGTGTCATTGATTTTAAAGCAAGTGTTCAACTAAAATTACAATATGTTGCATTGACTGTCTACCTTTCTGAACTATGCTCAAGATACAAAAAGTATTGGTGTTTTGATTAACATTCTTGGTTTCTTGTGAAATGTGTATGGAACGTTATTCTTCAAAGGGAGAGATGTAAGATGTTTGAGTAAATACTTAGCAGATAACAGTTGAGCACGTGTTTTTTTCTTTCTCATTCAATAAGATATATTTTCCCACAGATTCGTAGGTAAAAAAATCCTTATCAAATCAAAAGTAACAGTTGTTTAGGCTATAGAGTGGCCTATGTTACAGTATTTCTCAGTCGCTTTGGTACATTTCTCAGATCAGAATTGGAATTCTCAAAACTACTTATTCAACCTCTATCAAGTCACTTGTGCACATCATACAAACGGTTTATCCTTGTTTTTGAACAAATTGCAAATTCTTTGGCACGTTCATGCAAATGGTTATGTATAATTGTGTGCTGTTTCCTATATTATCAATGTTTATGGTATGTTTATCAATGTCTTATGGTATGTGTATATATATATGTGTATATATATGTATATATATGTGTGTATGTGTATATATATATACATGTGTATGTATGTGTATATATATGTATATGTATATATGTGTGTGTGTATATATATATATGTTTGTGTGTGTATATATGTGTATATGTATATATATGTGTGTATGTGTATATATGTGTGTGTGTATATATATGTATGTATATGTATATATATATGTATGTATATATATGTATCTATATATATATAGATGCATGTATATATGTATATATATGTGTGTGTGTGTATATATATGTGTGTGTATATATATGTATGTGTGTGTATATATATATATACTGTGTGTGTATATATATATACTGTGTGTATATATGTATATATATACTGTGTGTGTATATGTATGTATGTGTATATATATATATATATATATATATATATATATATATAGCAGCCTTGTGCATTTTAGATCATTGTCATCAAAATGTTAACCTATAGGTCACGTTAGAAAATACACTAATGTATATTGAGAATATGCATGCAATTTGACTAGCTTGTTGGAAGACAATGACACAAGGACTTATTGTTATGGCAATGACATGTTCAATGTACAAATGTGCTTTTGAGTGATAGACTAAGGAAATGTGTTTACTGTAGTTACGAGCTTTTGCAGTACTGTAATAAATTGTTATGTTTGTACGAATAGTTTCGAGAAATGAACAAGTTGGTTTGCAAGTGTTACAGCACATTACAGTAAAATTGTGTCGAAACATTTACCAAAGCGAATGAGAAAAACTCTTCTTTTGTGCGATGAAATAGTTTTGTGATTTCTTTCTGAATCACAATTACACTATAATTTGTTGACAAAAGTACAGTTCTGTAAAAGCAGACGTGAATCCTGTCTAATGTCACATAAAGCAATGTGTGACTTTGTACTTTTGAAATGTCAAAATTACATACAGAAAGAGTGCAGCTTTGAGCATTTTCAATATTGTAATTGTCATAAAAATGTATCCATAGTGTCAGGCTACATCAGAACAGAATGCAGTTGTATTGACAACACGACTGCATTTTGACACACACATTGTTAGTCAACAATGACACAGACTTGACATTCTGATGGCAATGACATGTTAATTGACGTAAAAATGTGCTTTTGAGAGATAGACTAAGGATTTTGAGCAAGTTACGAGCTTTTGTCGGTTTTGAATCGTAAAATGTACAAAAGCGACGGAGAAATACTGTAATGTTTGTTTGCGCAACGGGCAATAGCAAATTATTGTAATGCCTGGCTTCTTCACTAGATGGCATTTAATACATGTAGCTTCGTCACTAGATGGCATCAGTAGGCTACCTTTGATATAGTCTAATACTGGTAGCCTATTAGATAGCATTCGAATCTCAAGTTGGATTGTTTACTGCCTATGATCACTACACCCGTTAAAAACAGATAACAATCCTCGTGGTTTGACGCCTTGCAGTTTTAGTTATTCAATTTCAAGCAGGTCCAGTTACATAACAACTATGTTTTTGTTTTTCTCCATAGGCTAAGCTATGTTGTGAATTTAGCCTGTTGAAATTAGCATATGATGAATATGCATCTGGAGCTGTTGTCCTGATGTCATGGTCGACAAATCTGACAGTATCTATCGTTGGTCTGAGTGACACATGAACACTCATAGAGAAACACAACCCAACTTGTACCCACACATTCACATAAGCTAAAGCTACTGCCCACACACGCACACATACACACGGACACACACACAATTGTGGTGAATGAGGAAATGTCAGTATGTGATTATAATACATGATTGCGCCTTTCCTTCAAAAACGTAGACTACTTGAAAAATACATTATACAACCACTCTTTGCCATAGCAAACAAGAAACCAATACTTTAAATAGATGCCACATCACATTTCGGAGCAAGCAGTGCAAGCAAAATATTCCCTGTGGTTTAACAATATAGCCTACATAGCCCTCCTCTGTAGATGTGTTACACTCTTAATATTGTGTTCATGAAAAGACTTATCTGGCCATTTCACAATGATGCAAGAAAGCTAAGTCAAGTGCTATATGATATCGTTTAAATTGAATGGGCTTTGCCATTTTAAAGACTATGACCACAAACACAGCTGTTATTGTGAATGGTTAAATGCACTTCTTTTTGGTGGAGTATTATTAATATATAAAAATGAACCATAAGGAAGTTGTCCCTCCACAATGGACAAAACCACCAAACACAGGGGAATATGGGAGATGTCTATACTTGTGTATTTAGTTTGCACACACACAATCCTGAGCGGTTTTATCAGCCCTAACTGCAATAATAACCTCATCAATATTTTGACATTATATATATTGTATATACAGTATCTCTTTCTTATTATTTGTATCTTCATTAACATGCACATAGCCTACACTTCATCCAGGTTGTGTTGATGGATCTGTCTTATTTCCTCCAACATGCTTCTGTTTGATGTGTGTGTATGTAAGGGAGAGAGGTTGCGCTCTAGTCTATTTGACCATATGACAAAGGAGAGAATGCAGCTGACAATAGTGCAAAACAAAAAGCTAAAACCATTCAACATGTTCTGACTTTAGTTTGACAAAAAGTCTAACCCTAGTCCGAATGTGCATTCATTCTGTATTGGTGAGGCAAGAAGCCTGTCTGTCACACATTCCACGTGGACATGAAGCTGTCGGCCTGTCAGAAATGCCTGCCAGGCATATAGTAGTATTTCCTCTTATTTCCCCACATCGCGCTTGGAATTCACCACGGAGATACAAAGTAAACATTTTAGATTTCACAGACCAGCATATTAGAAATACCATATTTTGTGTTATATACTTTTTTATTTCTACTTTAATAGTATTTTTAAATTAGCTTTAAACTTCATCTTCATATAATTTTCCTCTACCTCTAATAACCTAATATTCTACACTTTAACCATAAGAGCATTTAGATCTTGGCTGTCTCAGACTTCCGGACATCATACTGTAGCCAGTGATTATCTGAAGTAAAACACCCAAACAGCCACACACACACACACACACACAATTCTCTCAATAGCCCCCACAAAGGCCATACAAACATCTACATACAGGTAAGAAACGTGCTGGAGAAAAAATAAAAAACCTGGAGAAGCTAACTCTATCTCTTCAAACATAGCTGGAAAGAGAGAGGATGCAAATAAATTACGTTACTGTTAAGCTAGAGAGGACCTGAGCTTCATGCATATAACGTAACGGCAGCTTGAGGAGAGCAAGACCCTAATACATAAGGATAGCAAGATGAAGGAGGCCAAACCGCCATCATGTGGTGATAGGAATGTACACATTGAAGGTGGTTAATAATTATACATAACCATTTGCATGAACGTGCCAAAGCATTTGCAATTTGTTAAAAAACAAGAAACTGTTTGTATGATGTGCACAATAAAGTGGAACATGTGAAAACAACGGATGTTGCGCCTGCTTATGCAGATTCTGAGAATAAGAGATAAGAGCACAAAATGTATATATCAAGGTGAGGAGGAGCTTAGCTGGCCCAAGAAAATCAACAAAATAAAACTTAACAACACTAAATAGAAATTGTGTTAGATAGGCCTACATAAAGAGCTAAAACACAAGATAAAAAAAAGAAATGCCTGAGACTGAGGAACAAACATTTCACAGGACACCAAAAACATGTTTCTTGTGCATATCAATGCATCATACTGCATTGATGTGTTGGGCTTTGAAGTATGTTCTCTCTCATTTGGTGGGTGTGTGCGAAGTATTCCCAATCATCAGCACCACATATATATATATATATATATATATACTGTATATATATATATTATGCTAGGCTATATGCTATCCTATTAGGCAGTGTGCACAATGGATGCAACTAAAGCCCTTGTAACAGTGTATAACACAATGGGGTGTTCAATGCACCACGCGTTGTTTAATTAAACCTTTTGCTATGTTCTGTCGGGACTGAAGGTGGCTCTGAAGTGGGAAGTTCTGCTGCAGCAGAAGTTCAGCAATCTCCATAACTCCGTACTGTTTGGGAGACCAAGCAGCCAGGATTACTTCAAGATGTTCTCCGTGACACGGAAGTAAAGAACAATAGTTTGCAGACTCACAAACATCTTCAGGTGAAACAGTCCTTAAAATCACATTAAAAAGATGGCACTGTGCTGTGCTATGCTGATATATATATGACTTGTATTTTCCAGATTTGAGTTACGACCTATGTAGGTCTAATACAACTACATTATTTACAGTAGTCTACATGAGCCTGCATGTAGGCCATATGCAGATCCTTGCTAATAGGCCCTATCATGAAATAGTATTCAGTTCGGGGTGGGGAGGGGTTGGGTACTTAAAAGACATTATGATTCAACAATATAGATGTCAGGGCTGTAAAACAGAGAAGGCATGCTTGTTGGAAGCTGTAGTATTGAGTGAAGAGAAGCATCGTGTGTGTGAGTGCTTGGGGCGGGCAGTGTGATTAATGATGGGAAGATGGATGGCTGACATTCCTCTGTGCATGTGTGCGTGTGTCTATATTTATGTGTGTGTGTGTGTTTGAATAGCTTCCAACTCCATGGTACTTGTTCTGCAGTCTACTGTGATGTCATCCACCCACCTCTCTCAACTGTGCTTTCACACCAGAGTGAGTCACACACTGCTCCGGCGTTTGTTGTGGGGAGGTGCGTATGTATGTGCAACTCTAAACAGGAACATGGCGGGAGCTGGGAGCTTCATCAGACTTCTTCATTATTTATATAATTTATTCTGTCTCTACTCCATGCAGGGACCAAGAGATATGGCGAAGCACATTCTGAGCAGAGCAATGCAATCAATGGTCCCAAACTTTGGGTCATTATGAGCATGTGTGAGCTATTTTGATTGGTTTACAATTACAATACAATTAGGTAATTTAGCAGACACTTTCTTTAAAGCAGCATACAATGAGTACACTTAATATGTATTAAAGGTAGGGTTTAGGCATCTTGATAAATTATGCTTATGCTTACTGGTAGTCCACTCTGGGACTGTGAGTCCAACACCCAGACCACTGGACTATCGTGCCCTTAGCTAATGCAGTTTTTCCATAATAACGTCATTGTCATTCTACTTGAACTTAAGCCGGAGCTGGTTTAGTCAGACAAATCAACAGTGCAACTTTGCTTGGTGGCCAACACTGGTACTGTATCCAAAACTATGGTTGGTTATGCAGTTAAATTAATTTGCACTAAGTGTCATATCCATGAGAAGTTATTTTTCCAAGTAGTAGCCTTCAAACCCTGATTTCACCACTCAGTCTCAGTGGCCTGTAGCCAGAATTACAACAGTTTAAAATTAAGAAAAAAAAAAGTGAAATATACACAGTAGTAAGCTGTACAGTCAATAATAAAAGATTAGCTGTCTTTTACGCCTTTTTTTTCTGAGATACTTTTATCTTGTCGGTCCCGAGTTTTAAGTTTCTTTATGGTTTCTTGAGGGATGTGGTCTACTGCTTCAAGCCAAGAGAGCTGAACCAGCCATATGCCAAAAGCCACTGATCCAGGCATTAGCAATTATAGGATTAAGATCTACATTAATAACATTTTACATAAAATTCACACTCTGCAGGTCTGACATTTGAAGCGTCACTTGGCTGCTCATTTTTAATTTGCGTAGCCTATTGTTTGTTAAGCCTAGCCTACTGTATATGGATGACACATTGAGTGTAATGTGTTCAAATATTTCATGTCATGAGTTGACGATGACTTGAACCTGATATGAAAAATGTCTTATTCACGCCATCGGTTTCCAAGCCAACTAGCTAGATGGTTAATCCTCACAACAACCATCAAACAAATACTAATTGCACTGCATAATAGGAAATGTGCTCACCACTTGTGAAAAACAAGTGCATCCAATTCTGTCTCTTTTCAGAGCACAGTGTCAGCATTACGCCCCTTGAAAAGAGGACAAAGGCTCAGTGTATGTTGTAAACAACTTGTCGCCTCTTTCATGTTAATCGCCATTGGCGTATGCATGCTGCTTAAGTGGAATTTTGTGAAAGTGCCTAATTGTTTTCATTCCACTGCATCCAGGAAAAGTCTAGTATCAGCCTCTTCCGTTAATTAGCACTACTTCACATACGCAACTCTGAACTGATACAGTGCATATACCCCTGTAAGCTTGACACAGGACTCTCAGACTTTCGGGAAGTGATACTGTTGATTTCCATTGGCTGTTAGCATTGTCGCTCACAAGTATAAACACGTCATTTCCGGTGCGACGCTAATGCACTGCTTTATTTAGTAATTTAAAATTTAAAATGTATTTGAAACAGTAACCATACACATTTTACAGATTTTCATTCCTGTAAACAACCTCATTGTAAATTGAACGTCTGACCTGATCATTGAGTTACGTAGCTGGTTATCGTGATTGCAAATGAAAATACCTTGCCTGTCAAGTGATATTGATGCTAGCGATGTGTCCCAGACTTTACGTATGTAAAGGCTAGCTCTGCAAGACTAGGGAAAGTCCATTAGCATTGAAGCCTAGTATGTGATATGCTTAGTAACATTAGCCCTGATATCTGTATCTGTTACAATGACTAGTTTGCCTACTCTGACAAATGTAGTTACTAATAAGCCTTTGGAACTTGAATGTTGTACATTTGTCATTTTAAAAGGGCTGCAATTAGCTATAATTATAGAACAAAATAATACATTGGTGCTCTGATAAACATTTAATGAGGTTATAGGTTATGCATTACATCTACATGAAATGCATGTTTTAGCCTCACCCCAAATCTAATGACATAATAGGTTACATAACATTTGGACAAGATGACAATCTTTTTGCTTTTCCTGATTAGCGTCACTGTCTGTGTGATTTCCCTTTGCCCTTAATGAATTAATCATTTGATTAATTTTGTTAACTGAAAACTAGATGGTATGATTAAGTGTGCATTTGAGAGAGAAAATGACAGAGGTTTAATAAATAACAGGTACTGACGTAATATCACAGTTCTCAGTAAGGTCTCTTTATCCTACAAAATAAGCCTTCTCAAGTTGTTTATTTGCAACAGCCTAGGAAAGCAGCTGTATAGGCATAACAAACAAAGAAATGCCACTCTAAGGGGTCACTTAAGATCTGTTTTATAATCATCCATGCCAAATTTCATTGTGTGATTTAACCAATTGTGATACTTCAGCTATAATCCTGGGAAGGAAATGTACAATATAAACCACCCACTCAAGAATCCACCCATGACAGGTAGGTGGTGTTAAATTGCATCAAGCTTCTAGAATAGACTGGATTTAATGAGAGCAATCTCTCTTCCTTTGTTTATTATATTGTTATGTAATCCTTTGTGACTGTTTAGCATAATGGCTGAAATAAATGAAAATGAAAATGGAAAACTTTTTTGTGACATTTTTAAGGCATGTGTGTGTGTGTGTGTGTGTGTGTGTGGGGGGGGGGGGGTGGCAGAGAATGAGATAGCTGTAGCTATTCACAGTCAGTGAAGATAGGGGATACCTCTAACTCCCATATAATCCTCCCACAGGCTGTCTGACAGTGTAAATTAGAGATAAGTTCTTGCTCTTATGGTAAAGTATCATGCAGAAAGACAAATTTGGTAGTTTTAAACTTTGGGTTAAATCCCTAATGATGCAGAGAACAGTGGTTAATATAGATTAAAAAAATATATATATATATAGCCTATAGCCAGCCTACACCACCAAAATAAACAGCCATCAAGTTTATACTTTAAAATATAAGATTTATTCTCGCTGACCTGGGTCAATCGATTTTATAACAAAATGTAATTGTATAGTCCAGATAACTGCACCTCTGTTGTTTGGTTTGGTCATAAGCTACATCACCTTGATCAACTCAAAGGGGGTTTGCTACACCAAAGTGCAAGGTGAGCCATTCATCAGTTCTAATTATAGCGATTGTAAACCAGTGGGCCTTCAAATTCAGCGAATGCCTCCTATTCTGTGTGCTCGCTGAAAAATAACCGTGTTTCAACACAAACTTGGCTCTGTAAATGGGAACACAAAGTGGTGCAGACCGCACCATAACATTATCTCAGCCTTTCCAATGTGTCCAATTTTGGGGGGTGGGGCTTCTGAGGAAGAACACAATGGCTTCCTCCAGCATTGTTGGCTGCACCTTTAACAGCAGAGCTGACACAAACTAACACCATGTTGCTCCATCGTTGAAAAGCATTTCCGAGGCTGTTGCCAGAGCAACGCTCTCATTTAGTTTTTTCCACTTGAAATCTGTGCATCTCTCCAACCGTCCAACCTCAACAGCCAATCATCCGCATCGCGAGAGTTACAGGACGAGTTGGCAGTGACCTCATCCACCAGGTGTCCCGCGAAATACCCCCCGCCTAGAGTAGACACTTTGGAAAATGGCATTTCTAAATTGTTTTGTGTAGGCCTAATTGAAATAAAACACTGGCAACAATATATTGGCTTATGCTACGCAAAGAACAAACAATGTGTTTTAATGTGGTAGGTCACTGTGCAGGACACTGACAGACTTCACATAATTTCATTAGAAATAATAATACCAGGAAAAAAACAATAGGCTACAGCTAGACTAATTATGCAGAAATTAATCAGAATTAACCAAATTCAGGACAAAAAATAAGTAAGGAACAAATGTTACGTTAATATACTAATATCAGTTTCTAATTCGTCTAGTCGAAATCGGCGAAAGAACTGTTTCGGCAGGGGAGAAGCATTTCGGCACGACACCTGTCAGCAGCCGCGGCGAGGCGGAGCGAACTGCTTAAACTTTTGGATGAACTTCGGAGAGTTGAACAATTCGGGAGGCAGGCGTTGGAGTACGTGGACCACTGGCAAGTAGTAGGTGCACAAATCTCGATGGTTTTGCCGTGAAATATTTGAAATCGGCGCGTTTTGTCCAGCTGTAACGCCGTGTGTGTGCAGGCAGACATCGGCTGGGTTTGTGGAAAATCAGAGAAGGTGAAAATAAAGGTAAGTGTGTGTGTGTTTCTGCCCGTCATTGCTTCGCGCATCTACGGTAAACACATGCTGAATACGTTGAATCTATTAACATTTTAACGTAGGTTGACATTTCTATCGACGTTTCTCTGGTAGCTCCTACGGTACGCGTGGATTTCACTTAGGATACGGTACAGTAACGTAGGGGGTAATAATGGTTTATGGAGTGGGAGAAGTTGAAAGAAAACTTTGATTATCAGTACGATAGACCACCATTGCTGTCATGGGTGACTAGTAGAGTGATGTTTTGTTTGGTCGATTGCCATTTTTCGAGTCATTTACCACCAGCGGTCCCATATGATGTTTTGTCTAGTTGAAACATTCTTATTTTGTATGCATGAGTTTATTTGTTCCTAACCATCAGATCAGTCCGTGATGTTGATGTGAAGGCTTAAACGCCGTTGCTTGTATAGAAACAGGAAGCCTCGCTTGCAATCTGATAAAGGTAATTGTGGTCCTTTCGTAATGGCTGTGTAATTTTGGTGGCTGTCTGCCGCCACTATCGTGGTTTTCTCTCTCTTTTTAGTCCCTATTCCCTAGTGTCATGCAACTGTAGTGTCATCCGGCGTTTTGGAAAAATGCTTTGCAGTTTTCTGTCATGCAGTGTCTCGTCTCAAAAAGCGTTGGTTTTTATGAACTTAGTCTCTTGGGCGCGCTGCAGAGTGGTGGACTAATTTAGTTTGAATTAAGTGCATTCGTTTGAGGTAACACATCTGCCTAAATGCAAATGGTGCCCGCTAGGGTTTTCATTGTGAGTGGACCTCCTGTGTCTGCTTTCTCATTGGTCTTATGCTGGCTTCAGAGAGTTTACCCCCCAGGCTGCCACTGCCAGCCTCCTCGGGGGGCTTACATGCATGCGTACACAACACAAGTCCGCACTTTTACTGGGGGAAATAATTTTAAATGTTGCAGGTACATTTTTATCCATCATTTAAACCTTTGTTGACGACTGATATTAACAGTGAAACGACACCAAACACAGGTATTAGTGAACAGCACTTTGTCATCTGAAAACAACATTCATTTTGCTTCTGAAATGGAGTGTGTAGGTGGCTATGCACTAGAGCATGTAGCTGTAGGTGAACCAGGCAGTCTGCAGGGAGGGCGTTTAGGATGTTCCAGTGCCTGAAGACGTCTAGGTTTCCCTGGAGGAAGTGGAGGGGGTCACATCATGTCATGGGTTTAAAATAAGGAACGCTCTGACACCCATCTTATTATAGCCTTATAGTTGGCTATTATTGCTTGTAAGCAATACCTTTTTAGTCAACATCTATATCCCATCATTAACTAGGACATGCTTTAGTTTTTGGCAGTGTACACAAAAAGGGAAAGCGGCAAATCGGCAACCCCCACCCCGCGGAGAAAAAGGTCCGTTTCTACATGCAGCTTTCCTACTTCACACCTTCTTCACAACCCACATTGCTGACAGAGCTGAGTAGAAGTAAGATGATGTAGACTTCCTTGCACACTATCGTGGCAAGTCTTATATATTTTTCTACCTCTTCACCAATATTTCCATCCCTTTCTCACCTCACCTGAGATCTTCCTGAGGGGGAATAAAGATAGGACCTCAAGGCTTTCCTTGTTGCTAACTGTCAATCATTCTTATCTGTCTTTCTGCCTCCCTTCCATATTTCTCCCCTTCCTTCCTTCACTGCCCCCATCTCTTCTAACTCTCTGCTCTTCCCTCTAACTCTCTCTGTATGCATAACATTGGCATGTCATTCCCCAATAGCTATGCTTATGGTGCTGGGGTGGGTGGTCAGTAAAGAGGTCTGCTAAGTGAGAAGCCCATTTAAAAAGACATTTTAAATAAACCTGCCCACTAGTGCACCGGTATTAAGATAGTATAACCACATACTGGTTCCGTTCATGATGATATAATGTTTACGATCTCTGAAAGTGAATGGCATTGGTTTAAACAGCAGGTTCTGATAGGGTGAGGAGTATGGTTGTGTGGGTTTAACAACGTTAACATGGCTAGCATGGTAGTTTCATCTCTTGTAGAAGATGATGGTACAGTAGCGCACTAAACCTGGACAAATTGTGAGGAAATAAACCGGTAATAAAAGTGACATGGGCCTACTGGCATTTTATAGCAGGGATGACAAATACTCACAAATATGCGGTTTAATTTTTAATACAACATTGAGCAACATTCACCACACACTAATTTTAAGCAGGAAACATATTAAATTAGCTCAAGTACAAATGTTTTTAAGTTTCAGTGGAAATGTTTACTGAACATAGTGAATGTTCAATCTATTGTGTAGGCTAGGCTATGTGGACCTAATGCAGCATTTAAAGTACAGTACATGATACAGTGGCACATTGTGTTGCATAATGCTAAGCCTATGCAAGGTTGTCGTAGAATAATATGAATGTTATTTTCAACCCCACAGTGCAGTTGATTTGCTGGTAATAGCAATGCCTAAGTAATATAATCAACATCAAGTGCTCATAACACGTCTTTATTTGAAAATTTGGAGAATATGGTGGAAATATACACAGTGTCACTGTCATGGTTGAGGAAGACCAGTGTTCGCTGCATTGTTATGTTCTCTTAAATCGATGAAGTTCGCCGTATGTCCTGGCCATTCAAATATCTGGGGGAATAATAGCATAAAGATAAAAAAAGCAACTCAGTTTTTGGTCCACTTTTTTAACTGAGGTGAAGGAATATTTCCATGTTGAATGTCTGTCACATCGGTCTCTTGTGGGCTCTTGTTCTTCTCAGTCCTGTGAAGCAATACCCTAATTAAGACTGGAAGAAGGGATTATGGCTCATGAACAGCATTTTGAATTATTTGTGTGTGTGTGGGGGGGGATACATTTGAGTTGTGACAGATGAGGAAGAGGCCTATAAAACATCTCCAAACAACGAAGAAACAAAGATGACATGCCATGCAGAAGGAGAGCTAGAAACTGGAGCCTCTATGCACCGAGAACAAATCGCAATTTATGTTCTCAAAAACAGATGGCGAACTTTTAATCTGAAAATATTTGATTATTAGCAGCTTCCACCAGACGTAGTTGAGGCTTTCATTTTGTAGAATGTGAAATGTTTTACTGCAGGATAATTTTTGGACTGCTTTGATTTTGGGTTAACATGCATTTTAAATTCAAAGTGTCAAAATTAGGTCATCTAAATTCTAGAATACGTCATAACATGGTTTAGACTCATACCATCTTTCTTGAACCTTCTAAAGTGGTGGGGAATAGAGATAAGAGGTTTATCCTCATCCTCTGAATATGTATGCACTGTTGAAATTCCCACCAACAGCCTCACCATCTGTTTTCTGTATAGACAAACATTTGGAACAGGATATATTTAATTGCTGGCTGTCTCAAAGGATGTTGCTTTAGTTGGCTCTCAGGACTGGCATTAGTGATATTTTTTTACCTTTATCAAACAGGTGATTTGTTGCTATCTTGCTGTTTTAGGAAATGTGTGAATGTGTGAGCTCACATAATAAGCCATTTGTCAGGAAACTATCTAGGTTGTCAATTTGAGAGTTGTAGCTAATATGTTCGCAGTGAATGTTTCTGGGTTACAAATGGTTTTGTGATGCAACCTTGGATTATTCATGCGTGATATCACTTCAGTGATCTCATATCAGACATTGAGTTTACAATTCTCTGAGCTCTTGGTTGAGCGATAGATTTATTTTAGCTCTTGAAACCTTTTAAAAATGTCAAGGTCACATATTAGGCTATTGGAAAAGTACCCAAGGTCAAGTGGCCTTATTTACTATCAAAACAATACTAGAGAATGTTGCTCTTGTTAATCTTGTGAAATGGTCACACACGTCATAACATATTATGCTGATGAAGGCTATCGAGTATTCTCCTTCTTGGCATACAATATTACTATTATTTGAAAGTTGCCTTCAAACAGCACTTGTTTGTGTTGCTAGTTATGTTGAGTCACAAACTGAGCTGTTGTCATTCTGGAAGACATGATGGCACATGAATCCAACAAATTGGTGACTGGTTTTGGCCGGGAAATTAAAATGATAATGCTGTCCAGTCCAGCCACAGAACCAAGAGGTCATACATCAAGATTTAAAAAGGCAAAAGGCCCCATCTTTCCTCGGGAGTTCTGCAGAGGACCTTCCTATGACGGCATTCCAACAAGTGGAGGAAATTGCATTCTGCGATAATAGAAAGATATGTCCTAGCCATTGTTTTTCACTGCAGGATGGAACCACCCCAACAGCCAGCAGGCTTCTTTCAGATCAAACAGAAAAACTCTGTGGTTTTGGTGAGGAAAGCTATCCACTGCTGAATTATTGGAAGCGGCAGATGCTATACACAAATGTTATGCTACACTGCATGCAAGCCTTTTTATAAAGTGTAACTCCACTTCCTATGGAAGTCCATAGAGGACTAAATTCAAATGAAAATGCAATCCCAAATAGCATTTTCATTTTCAAACAATTCCAC
>JAODUH010045009.1:0-19945 GCA_027564835.1 Typhlichthys subterraneus
CGTCTCGCTTGTTGCCAGGCGATCACTCGCGCTTTCAAAATAAAAGTTTCTAACGTAGGCACAGTTCTTTCCTCAACAGTGAAATAATTATTGGGGGGGGCAAATCCACCTGTTTTCAATATTGGGGGGGACATGTCCCACCCGGTTCCTACGCCAGTGCCTTAGGTACATATAATCTTTCTAACAATGTCAATAAAGCCAGTTTGGACGACTCTTTGTCATGATGTAATAATCATGAGGCATAGTCCAACGCTCGTGCCTGCTGCTGCGCGTGCATTTCTCTTGCACGAGCAACAAGCGGCGTATTAGCAAGTACATCGATCCTACTTTTAGTGTAAATGCTATTAAACAAAACATGCCTACGAATATAACAGTACAGTCCTAAACAAAGAATTATGTTATTTTATGTTGTTTATGTTTATGTTTATGCACGAGGCTTGAGGTCGGGAACTCCAGTGTCACAGGTTGCAACGTAATCTTTTGTTTGTACTGTGCATGTGTCAAAAGAACCACTTTGCCAATATGGCAGCACATTTATTAGAAAATCGCGCCTCACTGCGACAATGAGCAAATACTTGGTAAGATCAAGCAGCGATTTTCTTTACTGTGTCTATCTGATAATACGTCTATGGTACTACTACTGATCTACTGCCGCAGTTGGGGCTGTATCCTCCAGACTTAGTCAGTCCAACATAATAGCAGTTGCTATGGTGACGCATTGTTTACACATTTTAAAAAAACATAACACAATTATTTTAGTAGCAACTGTTTTATGTAATTATTTTTTGTATTGTATCTAGTATGCTATTGTTGCGGCACCAAAAGTATTACCTTCTCGATTGTCGTTTAGGACGGCAAAAAGTTATATTGTAACTTTCAATGGCATGTCGTTTTGCCGTTGCCGGCATCGCCATTTTTTTGCCGGACACCACTGATTTTGCCGTCCTGCTCTCGTCTGCTAACATAATATCCGGTTTGCCGTCTGCCGTGTTCCATGTAGTCTGGAAAGCTTCGGAATAATGTTTTATGTGTCCGAGTAGCAACTGAACTTTCCAATCAGCGTCATGTTTATAGCTATGTGGGCGTGGTTTAGGTGTGCCGACCATGGTGCCGACAGCGAAAACGACCAGATGGTTCATCCAATCAACTGCCGTGTATTTATTTGAAATTACAGCCATTCACAAACATTTTCAATGTACCCCATGCTACCCAGATGGACTTGTGACAACAATTCCTCTGGCATGTCAGGTTACGGCCTCCTCGCCTCGACAGCAAAATGCCGTAAGGGACACGCAGGTGACACGCCCACTTAAGAGACCGGAAGCGTTATCATTATTCCAATATCTTTAGTAAACTTAGGCAAGGCTGCATCTTAGGCAAGGCTGAGGATTCGGTAAACAGAGGAACGCTTGCCATGCCTGTTTGATCCTTTATTTTTTCAGTCTGGTTTGAACGCACCTCATACGGTAACAATGTGGAGGCTACACTGCAGTACACATTCTCTCAGTAGTAGACGACGTACAAATAAATACAACTCAAAATATGTTCTAGGCGCGGCCAATGCTGTAACCATAGAAACACACAAGACGCGCTGTTTCGGGTCTAGGTATGGCGAGTAGATTCAGAACATTCCGCGGCCACGTAACGACGAGACATCCCAGCAAACAGGTCTGGCGTAAAACGACAGCAGCTGAAGCTAACTGAGCTTACTAAGGTGTACTGAGAATCGTTGAAAAATAGAACCACATTTCGTCATGGTTGTATCAGTGGAAGAGATTGCTTCATCCCTTGTGCGGGAATACCTTAGTCGAAAGGTAGGTTGTGAACATGGTATACTTTGTATGTAAATCTCAATAAACGTGTACAGGCAGGCTACTGTATGTAGCTAGCTGGTATTAGCCCTAGAGACTATACGATATCATAGAATATAGCCAGTGTTACTGTAGCTGACCTGTAGCTGTGCAGGGACTGAAAAAGACGATCGCCTGCATGGATGAAGAGCAGCCTCGTACAGAGGGCAGTGTCAACAACAGAACTGAGTTAAGACAGATTCTTGACATGGATGGTCTCTATACGAAAAATAAGGTGAGTGTTTTCATCGTGTGCGATGAATACATTTGTAGAGCAAGCAGGCCGAGCATAGCCTTGTGAATGCCCTCGATAAAGTACCCTTATAGTAGGAGTTAGAAGCTTGAGTGCTACATTTATGCTACATTTAAAAAGTTGAACTTCTACTGGTACCCTTCTGCAGCTACAGAAAAATCCTCTAAAAACTATGCTGGAGGTGTTGATAAAGCACCACATTGAGGAGCACAAGACAAGGATGCCTTTGAACAGTGATTGTGATCTCCACCCAAGTCTGATTATCGAGTCAAAGCCTGCCTCAGATGGCACTCCACAGACACCTGAAGTTATACCTGTCGTAGATGATTATGGGCTAGGTGAGAGCTCTGGAGGTGGGGCTATCAGGAAGCACATCAAATCAAGGTAATGTTTAACAAAAAAAAACAACAATTCACAATGAAGCCATGTTATTTGGTGTGTGATAGACTACATTATATTCTCCATTTAATGCAGTAGCACGTTTTCTGTATTGCTTTTGCCACAGAGCAATTACAGAGGAGGCCATTTCTTCATGTGACAAGTTGCTCTTACCTGAGACAGCCAGACACCCAACATGTGGACCTACTAGTCCCTGTGCTGCTGATAAAGAAAGCTTAAAACAGAAGCGAACACTGGCATCCATCCAAGACAATGGGGTCAACACCAATCGAGAACAGCCACCGATGGACAAATCAAACATTGGAAACCAAAAAAACAGAACATACTCCTTCAGACGTGGAATGATGGCTGGACCAATAGCTAGCGCCGCCCTGGCAGCGGTAATTACAATATTTAAAATTATGTGAATAATGTGATTGTGCTCTACTCTGAAGCCTTCAATATATATATATATGTGTGTGTGTGTATGTATATATATATATATATATATATGTATGTATATATATATATATATATATACACACACACATATATACATTTTTAAAAAACTTTTTTTTTTTTAAAAGGAATCAAACAAAAATTGGTTGCTTCGAAGGGTAGGTGCGCCTCATTCACTGCTTGGAAAGGAAGAAGGCAACCGACCTTCTAAAAACTGCCCGTCTGTGATTGACATGAATAAAGAGAGCCTAGATAGCAAGCCAGCTGGAGTCAACACGGACGGCTTTCTACAGGAGACACAACAGCTGTTAACTACACCTGTCAGACGGAAAAGTAAAGAATGTTCGGAAATATTTGGAAATGACGTAAGGAAGACCAGAAAGTAACTACTACATTATTTATTTATCTAGTTATTTATTCTAATGTATTAGTAATCTCTGGTAAATGTACATCAGTTCTCAATGGTAATGGCGTTTCCTTCATAGAGAAAAGCCTATGACAAATCTAAATGTCGGTCTCCAAGGGTCTGAGATGATATTGGGTAATAACTACAGTATTTCCAAAGAAATTGGTTTTAGTGTTTGTGACTTGTTCATGTAACAACATCAAGTTTGTGTGTATTTCCAGATGACATTGAGTATGACAAGGAGTTGCAAGGTCTATCCGACGTGACTATCTATACCGGCCTGTCACCGCAGAGCTACGAAAGCGATCCCATGGACTTACACACTGCCATCGTAAGAGAAGTTGTAACTAAGGTTTTAATCAAGTGGTTTTCCAACTGTGACTGTTCATAGTTTATCTCTTGCATTCTCCTCTGCTGAAGAACAGTGAGTGAAGCGGAGACATTTTGGGTTTTGTGTTTGCTGTAAAGACTGACAATCGCTAATGATTCATGTTTTGCTTTGTGTGTCATGCCAGGCATTGAAAGAGGTCCTCCTTGGCTCTAGCTCTTTTTGTTTCAGTGCAGAATGGAAAAATCAGGCTTTCACATTTTCAGATGCACATGACCTGAGATATGGAATTGTACAAAAAAAGGTTGTGGCATCTGTTCACTGCTAATATCACAATGATATCTGTATGAATAATATACATAATATGCTGTATTATTCCTTAATCAGCCTTGTGTATAAACCTTTTACATTGTTACTTTCAGGGTGGTCCATGTGGAGTTTTAGCAACAATCCAAGCTTACATTCTAAAGAAACTCCTATTCCAAAGTGCAGATAGCAGTTCTAAAGGTCTTGAGTATGTTCTCCAGTCCGAGCATCATACTGTATATGCTTTAACTGTGCCTGTACTACAGCAGACCTGCTTTATTACAAATGCTGCCGTGTCTTGCCAGGAGGGTAAGACCTTCCAACTCCACCAGACAACAGGGCCTCATTTTAGCTGCTGCTGAGGTGTTATGGAGAGCCGGGGACAAAAGCGCTACTCTTGCTATGTAAGAGAATATTTATATTCTAGTTAACAACCTTTCTTAGAATGGACAAGAATGTTGTACATTTAGCTACCATAAACC
The DNA here is from genome assembly GCA_027564835.1 of Typhlichthys subterraneus. Taxonomy (NCBI): domain Eukaryota; kingdom Metazoa; phylum Chordata; class Actinopteri; order Percopsiformes; family Amblyopsidae; genus Typhlichthys; species Typhlichthys subterraneus. The sequence goes on from JAODUH010045009.1 coordinate 4,463, forward strand.
ATGACCCTAAACAAAATCATAGCATGTCATTCTGGCCTCTGGGAGGCAAAATGATGCAATTAGGTCTCCAGCACTCTCTCACATATGGGTTGTCAGTGCATGTGGTTAGTTTGTCCAAAACATGAACTAAAGTGCACTATGGAACTTTATTGTTCCTATATTTTAAACTGTGTGTCGTTTCCTTAACAGAACATCAGCAAAAAGTAATTTCATCCACACTGGTTACTACAAATCTGAAGGTATTCTTGAAAAGGTATTAACTTGACTGCACCAGTAAATACTCTACTCCCTGGAAAAAGCATTTATATTTTTTGCTCTATGTATATACATACATATCTAAATTTCTTCTTAGAAATAATGCAATTTATATTCAACAGTTCATGGCTAATCTTATTCAGACTGAATTTTATTATAGACGTACATAGTTGAAATTTCAGAACATTAAACTATTTAGACTAAAATATGTATTTAAAAATAACCTAAATGTAGAAAATATGCTGTATATTATGTAAAGTTTTACTGTACAGTTAAAATTGTATATGAAGTAAGCTAATACATGTAATCTTCTTTCTGGGTTAATATATTGCATGGAAATATGTCCAGTAAGCAATTTTCAGTATTGTGGTAGTCTGTACCAAATGTAATGTTTTTCAAATATTTTATTTTATTTTTTAGATAATATGTTTCACCGTTTATAACATCAAAGATCTGCAGAACCTTCTAGAACAGCACATTAAGCAGGTTAGCCAATTTGCCATTTTTGATTTGATTGATTTGATTTAATTGTCTTAAATTCTATACTTATACGTATTACTTATTTATCTTTTTTTTTTTTTCTCTTCACGTTTTTCCCTAGTTTGAGTCTGGACCATATGGGTGTATACTGCTGGTCATCTCTGCTATTCTCTCTCGAACGATTGCTAAGTAAGCACCTATTAATTTGCCCTTAGCAGTCCTGATGGTGTCACTTCACAGAATGTGGAATAACGAACTGCTTTGTGTGATATGTTCGCAGAGTCAGACAAGACATGGATGTGGCCCTGACCTCTCTGATAGCACGTAATGGCTACTGCACTCAGGTGTGCTTTCAACCTCGGGTGTTCTTTGCTCTTACACACCTACAGGATCATGTTCCATATTTGCAAACCAAGCATTACTGTGTGCAATGATAAATAAACATACAGAAATGTGTCCATTCAGCTATCATCTAAAGGCACAGGACTACTTAATTTAATAACATAACATGACAAAATAATAATATACAATCTAGAGTCCAGACCAAGAGAATGTCTGTATTCAATATGTTCTCTGTGTACTTCTTAAGGAGCTGGTGAACCTTCTGCTCTGTGGGCAGGCCGTTTCCAACGTCTTTAACGATGAGGTGGAACTGGACTCGGGGAGCGGCCACCTGACCTTACTTAAAGGAATTAAAAGCCGCTGTGACATCGGGCTGCTCTCCCTGTTTGAGCACTACAACATCTGTCAGGTGAGCTGCAGCGTAGCAGCTCTGCAACACAACAGAAGGGATGAAAGCCATTGGCAGTGCTGGAGGACAACTGTCCCACAATGGCATAGTGTTTTAATGACATGCACCTTATGTACAGTATATATGAAGAGAAACAGAGACACATTTGCTGCTAGCTATTTGTTGATTTCACCATTAAACTTGTTTGACTCTGATGTTAGGCTAAGAGTAAAGGATGTTGTTTTTCTATGGAGAGATAAGTGTATGATCTATAGGGTTCTATTCTCAGGTGGGAAGTAACCTAAAGGAGCCACAGTTCCCTATCTGGGTCGTGTGCAGTGAGAGCCACTTCACTGTGCTGTTTGGCCTGCAGAGGGCGTTGTTGACCGATACGGACACACACCGACAATTTGACCTGTACTATTATGATGGCCTGGCCAATCAGCAGGAGGAGATCCGCCTCTCTGTGTGTATGTAATGGGACATGTGGGCTTGATGGTTCAAAATAGGTATATTCACTATTACTGCGTATGACTATGACTGATGTGTTTATGGTTAGGATTGTGTCTGTGTTTTTAGCTGTTGGCACGGTGACACTATCCTCTCTATATGACCCTGACCTGATCCCTCCCCTGGAGCTCTGCATCAAAACAAAGTGAGTGTTTTCTTACAGGAATTATACGCCAAACATATTTTGTTAGAACAATGCTATTAGCAATCTGTCATCATGGCTAACCCACAGGGATCCTACGCAGTATGGAAACGTATGGCATTTGTAAATGGAAAAAGTGTAGGAACCCTGATCTCAGTTCTTAAGCATCATACAATTGCATATCAACAAACTTGCTTGTTACGTACTTCAAAAGTAATTTCTCAACAGCTTATACATTCTATGAGGTGATACTAAGAGCCGGAAGGAATAAATATAGATTAAATAAATATAGATAAAAATAAATATAAATATTAATTTCTATTTAAATATAGAAATGGAAATTAATTGCATTTAATTTGTTTCCATGTCATTTCCTGCTCTCTGATTGGAACTGACATTATTTTTAAGTGACATTGTATTTATCGTTTTCCCACCCAGGTGGAAAGATTCTGTTGTCTGTTGGAACAACACAGAGCCCATTCTCTGATTGGTCGCAGAGTGACTGTCAGGAAATGTTTTTTTCCATCTTGTTCTCGTAACTGGTCAAAATGTTAACCCTCCACTGGGTTTGGAGCACAGTTGAAACTGGTTATGGAAGTTAGAACAAACTTGGGTTTGGGCTGGACAGATCCCAATAGAACCCCACAGACCCGTCAGTAATCTGCAGTTGTTTTGCTAAAAATCACTATATTCAATCCATGGCCTGAGATAACAGGTTAAACTTGTAAGGCTGAGAGTCAGTATGAACATGTGGGGCTGACACCCTCTTGTGGCACCAGGCTCTACGTCATGCTCACTGCCGGTGAATGACACGCTATCAATAGTGTGTACTCAATTTGTATGTTGTCATCAGTTGTAGCATACCATTAGCATTTACAGTATCTCCACATGTAACAAAATATGTAGTCATACTGTAAGATAGCTCCATTTCTTTTGCTATACAGTCTGTGTATGTGTATTACTTTTATTTGTATTTTGTAAACAACGGCTCAACATAATGCTTTGAAAGTTGTTTTGTTCTGTTGTGCTGTGTTCTATATTATGAATAAAATATGTTTGGAGGGGAAACAACATTCTTTATTTTAATTGTCAGTATATATTATGACAATACTATATTATTCAGAACCTGAACATGGATGGTTTCTTCAGATGTGTATATTCTAACCTACAAGTTGTGGATGTGTGCGTGATTGAAAACTGCGTATAGTTTTATGATAGTTTCCTTAATCCTGCCTGTAGAACCTACAGTATCAATTCCTAGTGATGATTCTTCTGTCAATCTGTTTAGTGTGGCTCAATGGTTCTGTTATACCACTCGAGTGAACATACTCACGAACGACTTTATAAGGGAACTAACCCATGGTACATGTTAGTTGTAATTCACACAGCTGTGGCATCTGTTTCACGTTCTGCAGGGAGGTCGGTGTTGTATCACAAGTTTGTCATTACTTAAAAGTATCTTTATATCATGCCTCAATCAGGTTATCAACGTCCATCTATTGTAATGTATTGAAGCTTGAACGATTTCAGATACCCACTAGCATTAACGTCAATGATGTCTTGTGTGGACTGAACTGCTCTTTTCATAAGAAATACTGTGTTTATTTAACCATTCATTTCAACCTTCTATTGGTGTAATACACATGTTGAAAATAGACTATTTCACTTTCATCATAGTCAAAAATAGACTTAAGAATGCCTGCAGTTAATCGTTGCCTTTCCATTTGATGTAGTTCATGGTAAATTGTCAGGCATACTGTGGGGCATATAGAGGGGGTGTCAGGAAGAGCCATGCCAACACCACCAGAGCCAGGGATCAAAGAGATTGCAGCTGGCTGTGAGAATGAGTGACAGCACAGTGCACACTGGAATACCTCTGTCATCTACTCTCATTCATGACCACTGGAATATATAACTTATTTTCATCCTGCCACAATGGTACATGAATAAAATGTAGACGCTATTCCTCACTCATCTGTATGGGGTGCCACTTTAGTCTGTTACTTGTGTGGCAATAAAAAGGAGATGGCTTGATAATGAGAAGCACTAAAAAATACCTGACAATACCAGTAAACTATACTCTACTCTACTCAACTGCTATTTATAGGTGGATATGAAGCTTTGAGGTCTATCAAATTGTATTAACTTGTTTACTTTTTCCATCAAATTTGAATAGAGATGACACATGGAGTAATTTTCTTGGTTACAGTGGTGCAAGGCATCTATTTATGTGGCCTGCAGATTATTGGTACTGTTATCATACTCATAAAACATCTGTAAAGCCCATCAGCCCTGCTATTGAACTGTTAACACCCAGAGAAGAGCTAAATGCTATGCTAGACACTACAGAGAAGGCAAGGCTGAGTAACGAGTCACATCCAAACACACATTTGGGGCTACCCCATTTTAAGTCCCTCAAAAGACAGTGTGATGCCGGTGTCTCCATCCATACATCTCTGATTTGTGAGGTGCATCTGTCTGCAGATTGGCACATTTCCCCAGGGTACCACATGAAGGATTTGGTGCTGGTGTGTAATTGTGTTAAAGTCCTCCCACATCCTGTGTCTCCTCTCCTGATTTGAACGCTTTGTCTCCAGATAAGTGATATGCTCCTCAGATTAGGGTCTAGTGTCCTTCCTCTGCCCACGCGCTGACACTGGGATCCCCAGTGAAACCTGGTGAGTAGCAGGCCATATTTTTAGCCCCACTAATCCTTTCATAGCGTAGACCAAACATGTCAGCACTACTTTAATTACCAGGTGGTGTTGAGAGCAGACAACTGACGCATGAATACTGAATTAGGAAGCATCACATTTTGCTAAATGTTTTTTGGGGGCTAGTGACTGGGTCTGATTTGTGATGAGACTTTAGGCCCTAGAGGAGAAGGCCAATAAAAAATGATATTTAACTTGTATCAAGATGAAAGCCAGAATACCAGTGAGACCCATAACAAACTAATATAAAAAATGTCCACGAAAGACCACTTTTTACTCTTAGCACAATTAGTAAAGCCACTAACAATGCACCATACAAAGGGTGTAAAAACAGAAATCAGTGTTAGCTCTTCTTTACTTGATGAATAACACAATGTCACTCATAAATCATCCCATAGGCTACAAAGACATGCAGGTGGAGGACTGGCCTGTTGTCCCCACATTTCTACAGCATTTATATTGTATGTGTTTGGCTTTATATTATATTCATAGTACTTTACCAGACAAAATAAAAATAGTGGATACTCATTTTAACAATTATCCATGCAGTTATCTCAGTAGAATACAATAAAATATAATAATGTGTTTGTTAAGTGAGTTTATAGCGCTCAATATGGAGAAAATATCACTTTTCTATTTGAATTTCCTACCAATGTTGTCTACCAAAAACATCCTGTTATTTGTATCACACAAAGTTTGCTTGAATTTCTTCAAGAGCCTGAGCCTGATGTTGATTAGTGATAGAAAGCTCCTAAAGCTCCTTTAGCTCTTGCACCTGCCAGAATAGGCTCCAGCATCACTTTGAATACTTTTTGATGGGAATGCTTCACCTAAACAATTAGTCAGTTACTGAAAGAATCCTGAAATATACTCCCATTGCTTCAGTTACATTTACAGTACCTTGTAATATATTTATGCTAGTGTTGTATCGAAAATTAAATCAATCCCATTTTGACAGACGAATAGCTAATAACTCAAATAAATAATACCATTCGTAAAGTAATGACTTGAAACTTTTTATTGTAGTATTTATTTTAAATAATTAATAACCTATTTCCTATCAGTTCTTTGCTTCACTTTAAGTGAAACACTGTTGTCTTTCTGCTTCTGTTTGTGTCTGTCCATTCTGTGTCCCAGAAAACCCCTTGTGCAACAATAACAGCTAAATATGCTTTGCATCAATGTTCTTTATTGATAATTATGCAGTGCATTAAACTCATCATCACACCACATTTTCTCACTATCAGGAATCATTCAAGTGCCAAATAAAATGTCATGAAAGTCAATCCAATATAACAGATACTCTATGGTAAGACCACCTCAGAATATTATGTTGACAAATAATGAAAAGGAATTCACACACAATAAGGAACAAATTATTCACCTTAGATTAGACATTTATAAAAATAATTATTATATGTAAATCATAGGGAATAATTACATAAATACAATGTTAATAAATAGGTGTACTTATTATTAAATTATGTTTCCTTAAAGATACAAAGATTCAAATAAAAAAACTATTCAATTCAAAGTGTCATCATTTTAAATTTAAACAAGACGTAGTAACACTATGAACAAATTATTGTTGAATGTGGATTTGAAGGCACTTGCTTGGCAATACAATGACCCCCCTTTCATTGTTTCGAACCTAAAACATGAACAAAACAAATTGATTATGACACACTCACATACCGTATAAAATGGAAACTTGGCTTGCCTATTTTGCCATGAGCAATTATATATGATCTTTTGTTAAATCCATGGATATTGTCTCTTTACCTCAATATTAAGCCCTCACGCTGACGTTCTGCATGAAAAAATTTACCTTTACAGAAGTGTTATTTCCCAGAAATAACAACTATTCCCAGATACTACATTCAATTCCCAGAATTGAATGGAGTATGAAAACGACGATATCTTTACAGTACATCAGATGCTGTGAGTGAGATGTTAATTCTTGCCTTACGTCAGTGCGAAGTCTTAACATTGAAGTAAGGAGGCTACAGCGTCAAGGGTTTAACAAAAGTTGAACATCTCTTAGAAATGACCAGCATGACTCAAATAATAAATCACTTAATCCCTCATTTGTGACATAATCTGGCGGTATTCTGAGAACATTGCAGACAGGATCCCATTATCTGATTCATTAGAGAAAATGAAAAACTGCTAATGTGTCAGCCACTTCAATTTTCCAATTCAATAAATTCCTATACTATGAAGACTTAAAATGGCCAATTCTTAACATGTCAGTCCATTGAAGCCCTGAAGCACACAGGCCTGTGTGCTTCAGGGCACATTTTGGTACCAAGGCAGCCCCAAGATGCTGCCATCAAGGTTCATTAATCAGTGACAGTCTCCACAATTATAGTTCTCTTTGTACTTTGGTGACGTTTTTAGATTTATATAAATTATAACAAGGATGAGAATAGAGATGGTTAGAAACCATCTTTGTTACTACGTTCTAGTCATGTTGCTCAGTTTCCACATAAATGTTTTTAAATGATTTATTATTCACTTTAGAGGTAAATCCTACTAAACAATGTAAATCACACTCACGTGTGAACATGCACTCGTGTGCACCCCACACATACATACACACACACACACACACACACACACACGCACACGCATACACAGTCCTGCGCTCAGTGTTTGTAAAATGGAATATATTTAAATGTCTCAGCACCATTTGTAGACCCAAGAACATTTTTACTCACATGCTATATCTATCATTGAGTGCAGAGAGGACTCATTGCTAATCGTGTTAGCAATCTTGCACATCTTTTGTAATCTAAAGAAATCATACAAAAATCCCATTTACTGTATATTACAAAAAACCATACCTCACACTCTGATTTATTAGTCAGATATTAAAGATGAAATTAATATATATAAGTATTAATATAATAACTGATGATAAACTTGGCATTATTTGTGTTTGTGTGTGCACAATTATTATGACACGTTTTAACCGTAAATAATCTAATACAAATGTGAAGAAATAAAGTTATTTTAATGAGGGATTTGAAGTTGGAAAATAAAGTTATTCTCACTAACCTAGAATAGCCTACAGATGAATTTGATTTAGGTGAGATCAGCTTTAGAGGTGTGTAAATGAGAGCCAGTACACTTTTCCTCTTGTCAACTGTTAGACTAAGATTAAACTATCCAATTTCAGCATCGCAACTCAAAAAATTACAACACTGGACAGAGACTCTAACAGACATCACAGTGCAGAGCCACAGATAGTTTAACAATGAGGGCTGCAACTTTGACCTGAGCTGCTCGCTCAACATAAACAGCTAATCTTCATACTCATGAATATGTCAGACCTAGGTGCAGTGTGAATATTGACACTATTATTGTAAAAAAAACTACCAGCAATGGTTAAGTTATTGTAAGATAATATGAGTTTTAACAGTTGGTGATTTAGAAAGGTGTCAATTTATTAATTATGCCTACTGCACAGAAAGAAGCTTTGTTAAAGTACAGGTTATTGGCAAATAAGGCCCTTGCCCCCTAGAAGACATTATTTAAACTTTCATTAGATTTTACGGTTTATTTAAAATGTTTATAAAACCCTTTACAAAACGTTAAATATAGTGACCAAATGGACAATTATATCCTAGACATCACCTTGTAGACTTGAGGTAAAATACAATAAATGCAATAAAATCTGTCTCACTTAATACTGATTAAATGTAGAACAGTATAAATCGCTAAAAACTAATGTTGGGATATACATCAAAAAGGTTAATTAATAAAGCAATAATAACTGTATAATAATAATTGTGCACACACAAGATGCATTATACATAGAAAGACATACGTACATGCGGGTCTTGAGCAATCCCTTGTGTTGTGATAGAGTCTATGAAAATGTGTTCTGCACTCCAAGGAGAACTTGACTGGTCCTGCTTTAACAAAAAGGTCTCATCAGGCAACAATATCATTATTTTCTTTAGGTCTCACAGTATACTTGATAAAACATGACATATATTAATTTAATATTATGATGTTATATGTATTACCACACTGTTTATTGGACCTTTAAGTGATCTTCATTATGATTAACATACAGTGACATACACTTACAATGTATTGGATGGACAAAACAGCCAGTGGTGAAGTGTTAAACAATGCAAGGCTTAAGCATAAAGGGTCAGTTGGACAAATGTGGCGCTTTTCACTGCATGCTACCAGCTCGACTCAACTTGCCTCAACTCCACTCATTTTAGGAGCTTTTCCATTGTATGCTACCAGCTCATCTCAACTCTACTCCCCTCGCCTGTGTTGTTTTGCCATTGGGCACATTGTAGGATAGTACCTGCCTGGTATCAGGCACTATTTTAGTACCTGCTCTGTCGAGGATCTAAGTGAGCTGAGGCGATACCAAAATGTAACGTGACAACAATGCAGACTGATTACATTGAATCTGCGATATTGGACATGGACATACTGCAGGCTAATGCTGTTCATTGGGTGGCACTGTCGCAAAGAGGGTTTGATTTATAAGGATCACTTAATAAGTGTTTCTGCACCAACAGCTAACCAGATTTTCACACCCAGGATGAAGTCTGCTCATAGGCCCTGAGAGGAGTAATCAACTTAACCTTACACTGCCTTCAGCTTCACTTAGTCAGCTACAGTCATGTGCACTGTGGCCTGCTGCGTAGACAGGGCAATCCCACCCTGAACCTCAGCAGGGTTAAAGTATTGTTTAAACTGCCTCACAACAACATAAAACTAAAAGCATCTTGTGGGGTTTCTCACCATATAGGAATAAATTACTAACAAAACAAACCAGAGGAATGGTAGACCCCAAAATACAATATACACTATGTGTGTCTGGTTATATTTGAATGGCTGGCATCTGCAGTATATAAAATATTAAATGTACAGTGGATATAAAATGTCTACACACCCCTGTTAATATGCCTGGTTTCAAGATAAATAATGTCAGAACTTTTTCCACCTTTAATGTGACCTATAATGTGAACAATTCAATTGAAAAACAAACTAAAATCTTCGAGGGGGAAAAATTAAAAATAAAAACCTATGCTGTTGCTGATGTCAGAGACCACATAGAAACAAGTAAACCAATCGGGAAGGTTTGTGATTCCCAACAGGTTGGAAGCAGATCTGATCAGTCTTCTTTATTTACAACCCCTTTTCTTTTTGCAAAATATTTACTTTATTTATAATAAGTCAAATGTTTTCTAAGTATAAGGAGGATTAAACATTCTTACCTATAAAATGGCGAATAAATTTGTCCTTCAAGTTTACATCTCGAGGAACAATATCTGCAGAAGAAAATGAAGAGCTATTAGTGCTTCAGTCAATTAAACTAAAAGAAAACAAGAACCTGTTGCTAAGGCATCTTCGGGTCATTGTGGCCTTTCACCAACAATTATTTCTTGTGGACACAAAAGTACACTTCTCTTACATTACCAGGATACATCCATCATGTAGGGTCCCTAGCCAGCAGGGAAAAGAGTGCAGTCCTGAAAAGTTTATCTTATGGTGTAATCATAATGGTGTCAAACACTTTTTTGATTGAATATTTTTTATGGTGGTCCCATTTTAGTCCCTCTACTGTACATCTGATTATTGTATCAGGCAAATAGCAAACTCTCCTGCAAGTAGTAGCATAATAAAATAAAAAAATACTTTTTGAACATGTCCCCCATCTTGAACATAAGGTCAGTTAATTATGATACTCTTGGTCTAGTGGGTCTAGTGGATACCAAATCTATCCATCTTCATTCATTATCATAGTCTGAAGTCGTCTGCTAATACCCTGCAGTGTCAGGCTAACAGGCTAAAGAGATTATTGTTCAGCAGTTGTAATGCTGATCGGTCTCATTATAAGAATTCTACACCTAGGCAGTTACTGGGCAGACGACTAGCCTGGCCTTTATGAGTGAGACTATTGAGAACCAAGGAAAACAGGAATAAGCCAGTGCCAATCATCTTTCATTCAGGCATCCCTGTCCAAAATATTTGTAATAGACATCATAATGAAGATAAACAGGGCTGTGTTCTTAATATTATTATGCATGATTTATTTCTATGTGATATGTGAGCCCGTGCAGCCATGCATCCCTTGGAGACTATGTGATTCAGGCCTGTACAGCAAACTGGACAAATTTTGAGTTGACCCAATCCATTAGTCGACACTTTGTTATCTATCTCCTTATACAAACTGCAGCTCATCCTCAATTGACTGTGGATCTTTGGGAATCACACGCACCACTCGCTAATATGTTACATTACATACAGTAAAACCAATGGTCTGAGGTTAATATTTATGACCAAGTGTATCCATAGTTCTACTTCTATCAGAATATACTGCATTGTGAAAAACAATAATGGAACTGATAGTTCCATTATTGTACATACTGATGCAATTATACACCTTTCCCATTATAGCAATATAACAATTGAACAGGATAAAGTTCCAGGATATTACAATGTATTAGTCTGAATTGTGGCTCAGTTAATCTTATAACTGAAAATATGTGTATTAAGGATTTACACAAAAGTCAGGACATATTAGATTACATAAACCATTAAAGGCACAGTAACACCAAGCATATTGTTAATGCAAAGACTCTCAGACTGTAGGGCATTGTTACACAATGTGGTCTTACCTAAGTCAGATTGAGAACATTAATACATGCTAGTCTATAATAGACTCTACATTGATAAAAAGCTGTATTCAGAGCTTCTAAGGTGCAAATGTATTATAATGTTTACATTCACTCTTATTCCACTGTTAGTTGTAAAAATGTAATGTAAAAATTCCCAAAGATAAACTTAAATATGAGTTTACAAGCACACCATAGGCTAGTATAATTTGTATAAAATGATAATGTGTATAGTATAATTGGTATTTTTCCAAATATTTGTAATATTGATATATTTAGATTATTGTTGCATCCTGAATGTTTGTTGCTGCATGTAAATGCAGTCAGACACTACAGCGCTCTATGTTACACAATTCTGACATAGGACAGCCAGTCTTATCACTGGGCTCTCTGAAACACTTTCTACAGATGCTTGCTATTGGACGTATGGGGAACGGGAGGGGGGGGGGGGTCGCGGCTGGTCATGTTTAAGATACCACAATGAATCACTCAATGAATCATTCACAAGTTTAACGTGCTAAAACTAGCGCCTCCCAGACAAATTCATACAGTGTACATACTGTTGCCCACCTAAATTAAATACTGAAACAGGCATATTTTGATGTTGATATATTATATATATTTGACACACTTACACAGGTAATTAATATCTGCATTATAAAACATATTTAACAGGGTAACAGGGCAAAAACACAAACAACTATTGCTCAAAATCAATTATCTACCAAATTACATTATTTGCCTTCCTAAATGTCACATTCCTGCAGGACATTTCCTAGCTAACTGAAACATGCAATCCTTAAGTAACAATGGTATTATATATTATATATAAATTATGCTACACATGTTGGATTCATGACAGGTGTCTCCCACTGTAAAATGGGGATAGTGCTTTCACCATCAGTGCCTATAAATACATATTATCAGCTTACCTATGGGTCTACTGTTATCCAGCCTAGGGATATAGAAAGGCTTTTCACGAGAGGAGAACTTAATGTCTTGGGCTGCAGTGAAGAGTCTGCTATAGCGCCTCAAAACAGGCTTGTCCCATTGCTGGTTGGCTCCAATAACCTGCAGGATTACATCCAAAAGGGTCCTACTTTCTTTCTGCTTGACCTGCTTGACCTCCTTGCTGTCCATGCACTGACTAGAGGTGATAAGCAGAAGGAATATTGCCAACAGTGCATGCCATTTTCTCTCCACCTGCATGACTTCACTGTCTGTCAAGAGAATCAGACAGGTCAAGTTAGATTGCACATAGGTTTCTCAGTTGGTTTCTGTCATGTCTTAATATTGAGACAGATACAAATAGACTAAATACTGCATTGTTGGAAGACAATCTGGACATGTTTGGGTTATGATTAACTTCGGTAGATCTCCCATAGGTAATATGTCCAAATTATTCCTTAATAATGCACAACTCTTAACAAGCAGGTGTAAATAAGATGTGTGCAAAAAAAAGTTAAGTGGCTGTTTAAGTGGATACAATTTAAATGTATAATCTAACTTTAAACTTACTAGTTTAGGAGTGAAAATTGTTTATGTCCTGTAGAGGGGACAATTTTCTTCAGCAAATCTCTCCAGCCGTAGTCTGATTCCGAGGTTAGAACAGCCAGCAGATTGCGTTCACTAGCCTACCGTCTTTCTTGAAACCATACGTCCCGTTTTATATGACGAGCGAGCTACTTCAATGTAATACAATCGATTACGAGTGGGTGGTAAAGCAATGTTGACATCTTTAGTTCAATTTCTTCAAGTGGCAGTAGCTCTCATTGGCAATCGCCCCTCCTTTGCGCACCAAAACATCACTAAATCAACCACATCACTTTTGCGATCCGTAAAATGTTATGTCAAATTGGGGAGTTCTTTGAAAAGTTCCATTTGACTTAAAAACCGCTGCTGAAGTAATGCTGGACAATTATCAACGAAAGTTACTAAATAAACTTGTGGGATGCTGGATGCACACAATAAGAGGACATATGGTCGATATTATAGTTCTATGGTAATTCACATCCTACAGCTGACCTGTCACCCAACTGACGTGTCCATGCTTTTGTTAATCGATGTCCAGGTCGCTGTGCTGCAGATAATGCTCTGATCAACTCCTCAAAGTGAATAGAAAACTGTCGGGCATTTAAAATAAAAAATAGAGAGAGAGAGAGGTGGGGGGTGGTCAATACGGCTATGGCACATACTTTCTAAATTATAGTTCATAGACTAGATGCCGCGTTTGCTTTAGCTGTTTGCTTGAGATTCTTACTGATCATAAGAATAAATTTAGCATAAGTTGCAAGTGAAACTTGCCTGTCTTGTATGCTATATTAGGCAGTAGAACCTATTAAATAGTTTCTAGAAAAATTACACAAATTAGCACACTTGACACATTTGTGTTTTGTGCGATTTCAAACACAGTCGTGTGTGCACAACCTGCATTTGCATTCAAGATAATAGAATATTGTAGCCAATAGGCCTGCATGACGTGTTAATATTAGCCTACATGTTTACACTTAGGCTACCTGATACATTTGTGTTAAATGCATTAACACATTGAATGTATCGACATTACACAAGTGTTGTCTCTAAACACCCATAGCCTATGCCTATAATAGAATAAAATAATTATATGTACGAAGAATGTAGGCTAACGTTTAGTGTCAGTTTTAACCTTAACGCATCCTTGTAAGAGTATGTAATGGGCATTATTGTTGAGTATGATGGCCAGCTGTTTAACGAAAAAAAAAAAAAATCAAATTTGTACTATGAATTTGCCTACACACATGTCTAGATGTATTGATTTCATTTATTACAAATAGAATGCAATGCAAGTTATCCTGGTCAAGTTTAATGGCCATTGATAACAGCTACTACAACTGTATGTCCAGGCTTTAAACCATAAAGGCAGCGCGCCACCTAATGGCAGTAGATGTGCAATTACACGTCTGTCTACTTCAGTTACCATCAGTTACTATGGAGATGGATCAAGCTAATAGGCTACTACTGACAGACGGTGGAATTAGCTCGCTGGAACTAGACATGGAACATGTTATAGCTTAGTTACTGAATAAGAAACACTGTTTAACTACTGTTATATTGGCGCAACAGTATGTCTCACAGGTAGGCTAAAGTAATGTAGGCTAACGTTGTTTAGATACTCTTATTAACCTTCCTATTGTGTTCGAAATGGGTTTACAGTTTACACCCTACCGTAAAAAGCATGAAATAGTTCGATAGATCTATACATATTATTTAGACATATCTAGACATCAATTAACCTTAAAACGACGAGGCTGGAATCGATAAAGTAGATTATATTCACTTTTTATTCAGAAATCGCTAAAATCACAAGCTTTTTGCAGAGCAAACCACCATCGCTATAGCTAACCTTTTAGTAACCCTTTCCCGAGACACAAAAAGTGCACGAGAAATCACACACTCACACACTAATAGATTGTACATGATTTGAGGTGGCGCATGCGCACTTTCGAAAGGGTCACTGAATTCGGCAGGACACAGAATTAGGCGTAACACCTGTTAGTTCTGTACTGTACGGTAGCCTACTGTAAGGTCAAATTTGACCCATGTTGGAATTTATTTTTAGTATAGACCAAAAGAAGCAACATTGGTGTTGTATTCTGTTAAGTAACTTAACCATATTCCATAACCATAATAAATGTACTTCTTACTTTGATCTTGCTTTATATAGCCTATGAAATCTGACTTAAAGTGTCGGGCCTAAAAATCTTTTTGGTTCAAAATAGTAAAAAGAAAAATAGGTGTACGGTATGGTGTTACCGTACGCCTAATTCTGTGTCCTGCCGGATTCAGTGACCCTTTCGAAACGATGTATGTTAAATAAAGCATAAAAAGCATGAAACAGTTCGATAGATCTATAAATAATATTTAGAAATATATAGACCTTTCCACCTTAAAACGACGAGGCTGGTGTAGATAAAGTAGATTACTATTCACTTTTTATTCAGAAATCGCTAAAATCACAAG
>JAODUH010045020.1:0-19945 GCA_027564835.1 Typhlichthys subterraneus
GAAAATTCCCTCCTCTCTCTTTCTCCCTTTGGCAGTGCGTCGCCCAATCGCCCTAATGAACAAACCGTCCCTGCTGGATCTGCTCAATGCAAAGTGGTTTGTCGTCCGTTTAGAAAGCAAGCAGCTAGCTGAAGTTTGTCCCAAGATAACGACATCAGTTTAGTTTCAGTTTCCACCAGCGCTCTGGATGATTTTGTACTGACTGTGTGAGAAAATTGTAGGTAGTCCCATCATACAGTAGCCTACTGTATGTAGAGATGTTTTATTAAAATGTATTAGCACCGCCTTTATGACAAACATTTTGAATTGATGGATTCCTGAATCTTGTGGCGAAATGAAATAGGAGATTGCAATATCAGGATGGTCTGACAAGGCTACAATAGAATATCTCACGAACAAAAATACAACATTGAGGAATTTTATTTGGAAAAGTATTCAGTAGCTACATGTTCAGCAGTGCATGATCAGTTAAATGTCTGACAGCTTGAAATAGACGGAGGTTTCATTGAAGTCAGCACTAAACCAATATGCATGTTAACTGATCTTTCTAAACATGTCAATTGTCTGAATGTCATTTTAATCCTACAGATGGTACAGTATACTGAGAACAAAATAAACACATATTTATCTGAGATGCTAAAATATTATTCATTTCAAATAAGATTTACTGTAGCCGGTTTGGATGTATTTGTAATTAACCATGATACTGTGTCATTGTTTGTGATTATCTGTGTGTATTATCTGTGTGTATTATCTGTGTGTATATCAAAACAAATGTTTTCCCACCTCTGTGATGACTGAGCTCAAACTAAGAAGTATCGGTATATAAATTCCATCAGGTCCTTTCTTTCAACGCTATCCTCACAAGTACATACTGTAGATGTGAACACACACACACACGAGCTGCAGGGGGAAGTGTTTATTTGCAACCAAAGAAAATCTGTCATCCAACAGAAATCATCAAGGATAAAGATTTTATTGGAACGGTAAGTGTGTGTGTGTGTGTGTGTGTGTGCGTGTGCGTGTGTGTGTGTAATCTCACCTGCTGGTGTGTTCTGAATGCAGAGCTCTGTGTGTGTGTGTGTGTGTGCTTGTGTGTAATCTCATCTGCTGGTGTGTTCTGAATGCAGAGCTCTGTGTGTGTGTGTGTGTGTGTGCGTGTGTGTGTGTGTGTGTGTAATCTCACCTGCTGGTGTGTTCTGAATGCAGAG
Source organism: Typhlichthys subterraneus (assembly GCA_027564835.1). Taxonomy (NCBI): domain Eukaryota; kingdom Metazoa; phylum Chordata; class Actinopteri; order Percopsiformes; family Amblyopsidae; genus Typhlichthys; species Typhlichthys subterraneus. Next base: position 1,212 of record JAODUH010045020.1, read on the forward strand.
CTCTGTGTGTGCGTGTGTGTGTGTGTGTGTGTAATCTCACCTGCTGGTGTGTTCTGAATGCAGAGCTCTGTGTGTGTGTGTGTGTGTGTGTGTGTGTAATCTCACCTGCTGGGGTGTTCTGAATGCAGAGCTCTGTGTGTGTGTGTGTGTGTGTGCATGCGTGCGTTTGTGCACGTGTGTGTGTTACGCGCACACAATTTACACACAGGCGCGCACGCAAGATTACCCAGTGCCTGCTGGTGTGTTGTGCATGCAGATCTGTGTGTGTGTGTGTGTGTGTGTGTGTGTGTGCGTGTGCGTGCGCTTGCGTGCACGTTTACTCGTGTTTCAGCCCTCCCCCAATGATTTGGGAATGGTGGCAGATAAAATGTGCCTTGCGTCAGATGTGACAACGACAGATAAAATGCTCATGAAAAAAAAAAATTTGTCTTCGTGAAGCTGTCGGGACTGAAAATCACCTCCCTGCTGTCAGCCAGTGTGCATGTGTGCTGTATACGCATGTGTCTGTGTGCGCATGTATATCTCTATGACTATGTACAGTATAAACACATATACATTATGAATGTGTACGTCTGTGTATGTGCACACACACACATATGGTAAATGGTAAATGGACTGCATTTATATAGCGCTTTTATCCAAACACTTTACAGTATTTTGCTTCACATTCCCACATTCACACACATTCAAACACTGATGATTGCTGCCATGCAAGGTGCGACCAACCACCTGGAGCAGTTGGGGGGTAGGGGTGTTAGGCATCTTACTCAAGGATGCTTACAGGTGGGTCAACATCGGCGTTCGAACCCAACCACTAGACCATCCTGTCCCCTACATGTACACACATACATACACGCGTATGCACAGGGGTGGCTAAGTTATGCCTACTATTACTTTCAATACAATTAAGCAACATAATGAATACCATATGTAATATATGAAAAGAATCAGTATATAATTGAGTTTGTTGTAGCGCCCCTTGTGGTAAATCAGTGAAACAGACACAGGGCCAGTGATTAGTAGCCCATGCAAATACAATGGTATTGGTGGCGGTCAAGTCATGATGTGGACATTAGCTAACCACCACATACTGTACCAATGGATTTGTAAGTCTGCATTCCCTATAAATATAGACAAACACGTTTCAAAACTTTTCACAAAGCTAAATCCCATTTGGCAGAGGTGTTCAAAGCAAACAATATACCGCTGTTTGCTTCTGCCTCAATAATACATTTAAAGCAAGTCTATACATCCAGTTAATAAATCTCCAATGAGATTGTTTATACGTGTAGGCTAGAATAACAGTATTATTAAGGAGCAGGTAGGGGCATATATGGGCATATGATACACTGTGAACCTATAAAGAGAGACATAAATATTACAGCACTACAAGGCACGTTTTGACAGAATTAACTTTTATTATTCCCCATTATCCATAATGTAAGGCGGCCATTTGCTGTCCAGCTGTCAAACCTCAAATCTCCCAGACCACTTTGTAAAGCTCAAGAAAGTGACTAAACCTCGCCCCGGGCCACAGCTCCCTGCGCCAATTAACGTAAAGCTAATTAAAATAATTTAAGCATAAAGGTTTACTGGCACAGGTGACGAAACACACTGTTTGGCAAAAAGGCATGAATGGGGTGGTGACAGGGCAGGATCTTGTGTGTGCGTGTGTGTGCGTGTGTGTGTGTGTGTGAGAGGGGTTACGACAGTGTATTTATTATGTAACAAACAGAATTAAAATAAAAATGCCCAGAAGTCAGTTAAAAAATCAAGCTCTTTCAGAAAATGTATGTAATGAAATATGTAGCTAATCCTGGTTTAAAAATTGGTTAGTGAAAGAACAGTTGTTGCTCCGGGATGTTCCTGGATGCTGGTGCATTATGGCGTAATTATTAATGATTACGTAAAGCTGCCTTGCTGAATGGTGATCTGACCTCAATAAGAGTGGCGTGATTAGAATATAAAGTGAGCCTAAGAAGTGTGGAGGGATATGTAGCCTAAACATAACACCTGAGAAACCTAACACATGTTCAGACTCACATCACCACAAAATGCCTGTAGAGAGGGACTATTTTAAGCAAAACTTGCACAGCATTGATTATATTTAATCTTACTAATTATTATTATTCCATAAGGACAGACATGCTTTCTGGACCTACTTCGCATCAATAGCTTTGAGACAGCCAAAATGCAGATTCTCCCTGGAGACATACCCTTTAACCCCGCCATGCCACCTTTTAAAATCCCCTCCTCTGGGAAAAGGTATACTGGCTCACAAAGAAGCCAGCCTACAGTATACTAAGAAAACGTCCATTTGGCAGAGTGGTGCTGGCGTTACGGCACAGTGGAGGTATACAGCGCTTGGGGCTCAATTCCCATATGTGGCACGCTACTAATTCTGCCCAGGTTAGCATCTCTGCAGCTCAGCGGATAACGCATGGCGCTAACACATGCTTGGCATTCCATGCTCTACCCCTGCTAGAATAATGCATGCACTAATGGCACTTTTCATCACTTCGGAGAAAAGCGGAGCCTCCAAATGTTATTATGATTGGCTAAATACAGCCGCTTGGAGATAATGGACTATTTCACCAAATAGGGTAATGTGTTTTTCTGTATGCGAGATTATACGCGGTGTGATCATGGTAATGCTTTTATGTAGCTGTGTGGAATTTCTAAGCAACTGATTAAAACATCGTTGTATCTTAATGTACTCACCGTTGACATTTTAATATCAGATAACATATAAAAATGATCAGCTTGGGTTAGCTAAGTTTGTAAGAAGAGTGCAGATTGATTTCAGATGAGCAGGGAGTTATGTGTGAGCCAGCAAAAGTTACCTCACCGGGGTGAGTAGGAGCTGTCGGGAGATGGGGAGGCTTATTAGAGAGACGGTTTGCCCATGCACAATGTGATCAAATCAGTGTTATTATCCAACAAAATGCATTATTCTGAAATAAAATCACCTCACTGTCTACATCCCAGCTTTGCGATGTCATGTGAAGAATGCTAATTTATTATAGAAACCCTGCGATAGGTTGACTGTGAAGTGCAAAGCGATGCCACTTATCCACAATCCTTATCTTCTAAATGTATCCTTGTCTGTCATCTCCAGTCTCATCTTAAGAGTGCCATTAATGTGCAGAAATAAGTTTCATGCCCAATTTTTGTATTTTTTATATCCATAAAATCACGAAAAATATTTACTCAAGGTGTATTGCCCAAGCCTAAGTGGAAATTATGGTTTCACTTTCACATGGGTTCAGTTTGACTTTCCCCAGTACTCTGTATAATTAGATATATGCACAGAGCCACATAACTCACAAAGCATAGACAGATATGATCTCACATCTATCAATTCTAGCACCACAGTGCACCAGCCCGCACACAAACACACACGTGCACACGCACGCGCGCGCGCGCACACACACACACACACAAAATTCTAGATGTATATATTTATTTGGAGTGCAGAGTCACAACCAACCGGACCTCACTATATTTTCTATCACCATTGAGTAGTGTGTTTTAGATAGCTCATGCTTAATTAGACTGACCTTCTTAGAAGTATTGCTATGTCATTGCATGTGGGAAACACTAAAACACTCACATGAGGAAGAGGCTGAGAAGTGATTTCATTTTATTTTTTTTGCCTGTTTCTGACTTTTCGAAGACAATCGTGTGACTTGCTTGTCAGTCAACCATTTTAATAGGACGAATTTGTGAATTTATTGTTAAGTGCTAATAACATTAAGGTGTCATGCAGTACTGTAGATATGAATACATTATCCAAATCCGGCGAACCTTCTGTCCATGGTTGAAACAAGACGATCATTGGTCAGAGGTGTCCGAGTAGCTCTGATGTGAAGCTCAGCGTTGCTCTAAAGAGCTTATTCTGATATTCTCTCCATCTCCACAACATGTTATCCGAAGCTTCTCTTCTGTCAACCCCTAGATAAGGATCCCGGATGAGCGGACAGCGCGGGTCCTGTTGGTGGATTTATTCCCACCTGAAGATAGCGCTGGTCTCAAAGTGAACGCTCCATCTCACCACACGCTTGCAGATACTGAACGCTGAGTAATGCGACGGATGTCAAAGCGATGATCACATTTTTTTTATGCAGGGGAATAATTCAACACAAGCACACAACCTTCTACATACTGTTGATGCTGTTTTTCCTTCAGAAATACCTCCATCTCATTACTTACAGTTTCACACCTTGTCAATGGAAGTAAAGTGGGCCGTTGATTTGGTTAGCACTTACGGTGCTTTAATTTTTAATTTGGAATTCAATCAGCCTTCCTTCGTAGTCTGCACAAAGGAAATTGCCAATGCTAATGAATAGCAGGGGGAGAATTATTCCTTCAGAGTGTAAGCCAAAATAAACAGTTTAATTTCTCTGATAAATTAAAGGGTATGCCCCTGCAGTTACATTCTCTCTCTCTCTCTCTCTCTCTCTCTCTCAGAGAGCGATACTGAACTGGAAGGTCAGAGGTTTAACTTAAATGCAATGTTTGCTAAAAAATTACATTAAGAATTTGGGTTAATGGCTGGTCATTTTTCAAGATGGCAGGCGAATATATGATCCATACAAAATAAAAAAACTGACCAGTGGTGCATGAAAATATATTTTTTGTGACTTGTTGCCAGAGCAGTTTGCTTAATTCGCCCATAAAGTATATTTGCATATTTACGAATAGGAATGCTCTTATTTGTCAAATGATTATGATGCTGTATGGCTATTCCACCATTTCTGTTGATCTGTCACCTTACAGACCTCAAATCGTTACATCAACCTGAGTTTATAAAAAACCTGGAGCATACAAAACTCACCTTCATGTGAAGGACCTTCCACAGGTGTTTTACGTAAGCTATTTTAGCTCAAACTAAAGGTAGGCAAAGTTGTGGACATCTAACTGTAAAATAACCTTTTTACATACGGCACCCACTTACCTATGGAAGGTAGGGTGATGTTAGTCAAGCGAAGGCAATTCAAGCACTCAGACACATTAGTTAAATCTCCTGTGTACGTGAGTGCGTGTGTGTGTGTGTGTGTGTGTGTGTGTGTGTGTGTGTGTGTGTGTGTGTGTGTGTGTGTGTGTGTGTGTGTACTGTCGCTTTAAGAGTTTAGACATTGCACTACATTCTCCTGCAGAGTAAACAGAGGTTAAGCACCTGGCCAGGATGTCCCATAACCAGTAGGTCACACAGTCCCTGTAGCTGCTAATGCAGCCGCCATCAGCCACATGTTCTGGTGTCACGTTGACCCTGAGCAACAACATGGAACAATGTCACCTAAAAACCGGTCATTGCCTTCAAGTCCAGGTTTCCGCTGCAAAAGTTACTGTGGGCCAACAGAAAGAAGATACCAATACACACCTGCAGTGCAGCTTATCCCTGGTTGTACAGCATGATTACATGTTTTCATTTTCCTTGAAACATTTAAATCACTCAAAAAGGTAAAACACGCATTTAATTAGAACCTGCACTTAACAACAAAAGATCCTATTATGATGTATTGAGTGGAAACACTATTTAACAGTCATGCCACAAAGGGAATATATGAAGAAAAAAAGGGGTGTCAATGTGACAATTCATCTGTAATAAAGTTGAAACACTTGAAAGGCGTTTTTATTTATTTATTTAAATATAAAACACTTTGTCTCCCTATGGCCTGGTTTAGAATGGCACAAAGATAGATCATACAGTACGGTACACTAAGAAGTTGAATGACACATTTGGAAAGCTTGTGGTGAAGAGAAAAGAAAGTGTTCACTTCACCAAGCGGGAACCTCCGGTGCTAAGAAATGAATACAATGCTAAAGTGCCAGAATCTGCAGTTCCCTGAATGGCCACTTGAGACTGGCTGCAAAAGGGAGTCAATCCCCAATACACTCCCATGTCCAACTTTACAGCAAAAAAACAACAAAAAAACCAAACATGTTTATAGTCTGTACAGTGGGTGAATTGCTTTTATAACTCATTAATTAAAATTATATTAGTTACAGGCGGAGTCAGGAACAAAACTGTGCTGTGCTGCACTTGTGCTATTACACATATTATTTGTCTCTCCCACAAACAATGAAAGCAATTTTCACTAAATACAGTACAATGGTTTACGGCAATAGAAAATATCGGGGCTTCAAATGTGTTGAAAGCTAATGTATTTTAAGTACAGCATGCATGTCATCAAACTCAAGGGTTAGAGGTCGTCGAGTTAAAACTGTGAGGCACTTCTAAATTATTCAAATTAATGTACTACATATTTTCAAGTATAGATGATTCATTTCTGGACAAGACATGGACATTTAAATACATGGAATTATGCATTTAAAGTATTACAAATAACGTAATGTATAAAATAGTAAAAAGTTAAAACATGTCTAAGTGAAATGAGGATAACAATATTTCAATCCCATGTATTTGAGTTATTCTAGCTCATGAATAAACATATTGTATCTTTATTTAAGTTAATATTGTATCTTTAACTTCTAGAAAACTACCTTTTCCCCAAGAAACTCATAAAATGAAGCAATTATGAACAATACCTGACAGACAGATGGCCACACAATACAAGGTTCCTTTCTTTCTCCACAATAAAGGTGTTAATCCTATCAAAAGGTAAAAGCACTTACACATTTCTTAGGTCAAGCCCTCCGTCTTCGAGACTAGTGAAAGGGCAGCTTTGTGCCACGTTCAAACTAAAGCTATGGCTGATGAGAGGCAGTGCATTTTCGTTATCGCAAAACTTTTCCAAATGTTACAGCATTTGTATAGCCGGAACCTATAGGCCATTGGGCATGATGCATTATGAGTTGTAAGAAACACGTTTTTTGCTTTTATTTTTTTTATTTTTTTAGCACTAGCAAGAGAGTTTGCCAGTTGATTCTTCCATATGGTAGTAAATACTATGGGAGAACATGTGTCGTTTCGGATTAAGGCACATTAAAAATGACATTCCCCACCCTGACAACCTCATGGGGGAGGAGAAAATAAGGAACCTAGGGAGCTCAGAAATCCCAAACATTCCATTTAGTCGGCAGCACGCAACACGTGCGTCACAAATCATTATGGCTATAGACAATTGTGTAACGCCGGCCCATTAAAATGTCAGCTAAGCACGTAACACTGGCGTTCCTTCGTTTAATTCCTGTAGCTATACGTGGCCCCCCCATGCCGAGCGTGATAAGACGGTCCCGCACTAACAAACGAGAAGTGGGAGAGGAGATAGAGGGGCAGGGGATGGGGAAGGGGGGAGGGGGGGCTCAGTGGGAGAGGTGCGGGGGTTGTGAGGTACTGTAAACTCTTCCAAGTTTGATTCACAACTGGGATTGAAAAGTAAATGAATGAAAGGCCGTGAAAGCTAAGACCTTCCCTCTGCTCCATGGTGCAGGGGAGCCATCTGCGACCGTATCTGGTTTAGCGTTACGATTTATTAGCCAGAAATAGGCGTGCGACATAACAGAACTTAGATTATATATTTATGTATTGATTGTCCTATCCCCACTGCTCTACACCGCCGATATAGTCCACATTAATGAATCCAGCATGCTAATATATTGCCTAAACATCTGAAGGGAGCAAATAAATTGGGTGAGATAAAATTAGTTTCTTCCAAGTATGGTTTGTCTCGGCCAAATGTGGGATTGGAAGTGATAAGAAGCCATGCCATTGAAAGCTTCGATTACTTTTTTTTTTTTTTTCCAGGAGATGGAAATGTCAGCAATCCAATCTTTCACAATCAAATCACATCGCAGTCAGAGTCCTTACATTCTCACACTCTATATAGTTTTATAATAATACTACTACTGCTACTGCTACTACTACTAATAATAATAATTTACAATACGAAGGAGGACATGCATACAGTCAGACAGCCAGAAAGACAGACAGACAGACAGTCAGTCAGACAGACAGACAGACAGACAGACATGCATACAGTCAGACAGACAGACAGACAGACACAGACCTCTAATACCACCAACCTGTACCACCATATGCCACCCTGATGTGAGATGCAATTACCAGGGTGACATTTCCTCTTAATTGGGTTACCACCGACTGCTTGTTGAGATTTCGGAGGCAAAGGTCATTTTCTGGCACAAGTCTCGGTCTCCCCCATCCCCCTACCCACACTCGCTGTGTTACAGTAGCCAACAAATTGATAATCAATACATCAGGGGGACGGCGATTGACACAGGAACCAATATCGCTGGAAAACATACAAGCTTGTTTGTAGGAGGGAATTGCAATTTATGTGCGTTCTGTATGCTGCAGTGCATTATGGGCTGGCCTGCAGACCCTCCAGATGAAAAGAGTCAATGCTCGGAGAGACGTGTGAATCGGCACCTCGTGGCAGCGCGAGATGTAGCGGTACTGTACAACCTGGATGAGAAAATATGTTATTTGCTCCCTTTTTGCAATTAACTAATCAGGTCAGATACTTGGGGAGCCGGCCCCAAGGTGTTGCCTAGCAACCACGCCGCCATATTCGGCCTGCGGCATTAGGAGAGTGTACGCGTGTGTGCGTGCGTGCGTGCCTGTGTATGTGCGTGTGCGCGCATGTGTGTGTGTGTGAGGGAGAGTTACTGCTGCAGTAAAATTGTCTCTCAGCCAGAACTGATTTGTGACTTGTCTCTCTTTGCTATGCCAACGTAGTGGAAGGAATGCACCGCCTTTTGTTTGAGCAAGCGTCCTTTTATTACAAAGGACTAGATTGGCAAGGTCTATTCCAGATAATGACTAAAATGTAACTGTGTCTTTTATCAAAAAAGGACATTGCAGCTCCCTGTCATAGTTAAATACAACAAGTTTGATACATTTTGCTCAGCTGTAATGTCCAGATAATTTGCCTCGACTATTATAGACATTCCTGCCGTTGTTGCGATATTAGCCGGAGCCTTTCTCTCATCCTTCTAGCTGAAGAAATGTCATATTTATCTATTTATTGTCTTATAAATTGGGACAGAAGACACTCTGTAAAGTGAATGTGGGACGATACAAGGAATGTTCCAATGCCATTCCCCGTGTTCACCATAATGCACAGTAATGCGTCTTTGGATAATGGGAAATTTCAGCTCTTTTTTTCTATTCTGTTTATTTTATTGCACATCAACAATACAGTATGGCCAAGTGGACTGCTGGAGGGTGGCAGGCAGGTTGCCAGCTCTAACGCACTGCTGCAGAGTCTGTTGGAGTGGAATGGGGAGATTGCCGCCAGCAGACTGCACTGACAAAGTGAACCAGTACCGAAATCTGTCACAGGATGTGGTTGACACTTAGCCTTAGAATTACTTGCAAAAGGCGAGCTGGAAAGGCGTTCAGTAGTCCAAGGATGTGCCGTTTGGACTCGGAATAGAACATTTAAACTCTTGTTGATTCAAACGGATGATTGCCATGATCTCAGCGGCGTTATTAGCAGAAATGAACAACGTGGAAACGGCGTCAAATTCATTATCCGCAGACAACTTCATTAGCGGGTCGTGAGTGTTCATTAGCTTAAGAATTTGAAGTGGTCTTGACTGGGAATGAAGCTAAGCTTTGATCCCTTTCAGTCATGCCAGAGGCCGTCTGGTTGTCACGGCATTGTGATATCTAGGCAACAAACCTTACTCTGTGATCTGCGCATGTGTGTTTTGTGGTATGTAAGTATGTGCATGTGTTGAGAAACACGGGAAACTGGAGCTCACTATCATCATTGTGTGCTCTTCATAACAGTGGATAACTGTGATTCACCTGCCGCCAGGTTTATTTTGTAGTTAGCATGAACAAGCATGCAGTTCACACACATTAACAAATGTGTGTAAATATGCCAACCCTATCTTCTAGTGCACAGTAAATCACAGTCTGTAGACATTACAAAGTACAAACAATATCAAAGCAGCCAGTATCTGTGGTGAGGTCACAGCAGGGTGCCATCATCTGACCATCGCCTGCCTTCCGCAGGCATGAATGGCTACAGGCAAGTGTCACTGTCTGCATTTGTCTTGGGGCAAAGGGAGAGGTGTTTGTGTGCGTGCCTGCTGTTAATACTGCATGTGTCTGCATCATTGTGTGTTTCAGGCTACGTTCAGTTTGTATATTATGAGTGTGTAATACTGTGTGTGTGTGTGTGTGTGTGTGCGTGCGTGTGAGCGTGTGTGTGTGCGTGTGTGTGTGATATGACAAATGTGAAGTCGCCTTGCATATTCTCGTCGGTCCTGGCTCACGCAAGCATAGCTCTTTCTGGGCTGAGCGTGTAGATTACAAGGACTGTTGATTTTGGAATGTCTCTCTTTTCCAGCTTCAAAGTTGGACTGATCTCGCTTGCAGTAGAGCAACGGAGGGACTTAAAAGTTTTCTTATTCCTTTGAAATAGATTTTTCCCCTTTTCCTACCAAGTCAAGACAATATCCATGTTGGATCGCAAAGATCGGTGTGTGTTTCTACATTCCTCCACCTCTACCAATGTGGCATATACTGTAGGTGGATTGTTATTGGAATATAATCAGCAGATAGCTCATTAGATGTGTAGCCTGGCAAGACCATGCAAGCTCCACAATACTGTATATTCCACACTGCATTTTGAATACCTTCACTGATTCAATTGAGAGACGTTTGTCATAAAGGCAGTCAGTCGATAAATAAATAAATAAATAATTAGCAAGCGAGTGGACCACAATTATTTTAATTAACTTTCAAACATGTGTGATGAAGCAGATGGCTGTTTGCACATTGCGTTCCGCCAATCATATCATAATCCGGAATGGGATGATTTTTCAGAGGCACTTCATTGCATTTAACTACGGCCTTGAGCCAGTTTGTGACACTACTCTGTCACAAACTACTCTGCCTGGTCGCTGATTGGGTGGTTCTGATAACTGCCAAAATGCAGAGGCAGAGCTTGGAATATAAGCTTTGTTTTAACTGGCTAGCAAATGTGAGGCGGAGCTTCGAAAATAAGCAATGTTTTAACTGGCTATCAAACGTGAGGCGGAGATTGGACAATAAGCATTGTTTGCTATGGAATTTGTGAAAGTTTAGAAAACTAAATGAGTTAACAAATAACCAATTACTTCTGGATAAGCAAAATAATACAATAAATTACACGTAATATTGATTTGTAATGCAGAAGGTAACTCACAGGCTAAAGTAATCTGATTCCAACTTTAATTAAAGATAAACATTGTATCAGATGTTGGTGCAAGGCCAAGGGGTCAGCGAGTTTGCAGGATTGCTGGAGGGGAAAATGGAGAGTAGCAATTCCATTCAAAAGTGTCAACAACTTGAATGCTTTCTAAAATATGGAAGTGTTGCTAGATGGCGTGCATTATGGTGCACTTATTAATATGTAAAGAGGAGCGCTAGTGGGAAATTACAGCGTACCCACTCACTGTGTTCGAGTGTTGGCTAAATGCTGCTGTACCTGAATAACAGAAATATTACAGCCTCTTCAGATGTAGACACTCTGAAAGACGTCTCTGATTTTATCAAGCCTTATTTTAATGAATTATATAGCTAAAATGTTGTTAATCTGTTTTTAACGTCTGTTTCAAAGTCATAACCTTGATTTCTATTTAAATTTAATCACTCATCAATAAGGCATTGTCCTGTGATAGATGTTGCAAGATAAATATTTATCGTGTAGCATTAATTTAAAAACATAGTTTACAGCAACATCCATTAAATAGCAGAAGCAGGGTGAAATACAACAACAAAAGTCTAGAGAACCAGATGTTTGATATGAAGCCGTTAAGGAGCAGAAATACAGTTTGTCAGCTTTATAGCATGTGGCGATTGAATTATTGGTATGGCCTCATCTTGTTGTGTAATCAACTCCGTTATGAAAGTCATTCTATTGGACCCATCCATTTGAATTGTGCTGCCCAGATCAGATAGGACATTCTTACAGGATTAAGGTCTTAAATAACTATTATAATGACATTGTTAATTAAGTAAAATGAGATTCATTATACAAAATATTCCACACACACTGTACATGACTAAATATTCTACCATATTATGCTCCTTAAATGTGTCGTTTGATTAAAACAAAACACACCATGTCTAGGCTACTTTACACATACAGTACTGCAGAATCTCACATTTCCTTGATTTACAGTATAGGTCTTTAACCTCTGTATGTATGACATCACATAAACACACTGTGTACACTAACACGCTCCTATTCAGACACTGAACACGTTCCCCCCTGCTTTGTAGCCTTTGCACACGTGTTTTCCTGACCTTGCCTCTTTGTACACAGCTTTGGGTGAACTCTTGTTTTTAGAAAAAGGCAGTGCGTTAAGACTCTAATTACAATATGAAGTAGGTCTGTTTGCGTTATTCCATACGTTTATCTCAATTACTGTGCCCTCAAGAGTGAAAGTCCTCTCACGCCCCCACACGTCTTAATTAAATTGGTTCAGCGAACAGTGCAGAGAACATATCAAGGAACTTGTAAAACATGCTTTCAGAACAACTTAGGGTGTGTAATTAATCATCTGGAAATTAAAGTAAAAAGCCGGGGGCTTGACCCCGTCCTCTGAGAGTTAACCCCCGGTCCGCAGCACTCTACTATTTTTACATTATTTTCAATTATCATCTGAAACAGAGAGAAACCCCTGAGATTGGTAGCCTCAATTTATTGCCAAGTCCCTGTCACCGAAAGCATATTACTGTGTTCTTAATATAGCTGAACTTCGAAAAACACGGTCAGCCAGACACAATGTCCCTCATTCCCTTCTCCTATTAGAACAGGTTTCTGAATTCACAGTTAAAGTGTTATATTCTATTTTCACCTATAGAGAAAATAAAAAAAAGTGGTCATTTTGCTAATGGAGAAATGGGACTCTACAAACACATACCTTTTCTCATTCCAAGGCACACATTACAGTAAGTCAACTCATGTTGACGGGCACATTTACAGTGAATTGCATATGTATCACCTTCCATTGAGACGTCACAGGGCTTTTTAACTTGACCCCATCTAAAAAAATAAATAATTTACACACTTTTGTAATAATGTAAGTGTACAGGATAATTACTTTGGAAATATTGTCTAGTTATGCGGCGAATGTTTCTTTGTGTTGTGTGTGACAGCCTCTTAATTAATACACATTCTATGGGCATGGAAGAAGTCTGTGAAGCCCTCGGTTATTGGCAGATAGATTAATATTGTCGGGCCTTGGAGACACGTGTCACCATTAGATTGAAGCCGCTTTTGCATGTTTCAAGGACAGTTTTCTGTAACTGCACATCTTTGCCTTCCTTCATTTACACGTGCGCTTTTTCAAAGCCACTTAACTGTCCCCTCGCGATGCCTAGAAGAAGAGCTCTGTATGTTAAATATACCGACCTGTCCTCACAATATGAATATTTTGTGTAAAATCTGAAAGACCATTTCAGGAATTGTCCTGCTAACAGTAATGGGAAATACTGTATGTGGTCAATGTTTCACTATAATGCCGTATAAAATAGGGCGAACTTGAAGTTCGTAAATATTTATGGGTTGCATTAAAAGCTGTATGTGCTCAGCAGCATCCTGGAATGATAATGCAATTGTGGGAGGTTTGCATCTTTAAGGCCATCCTTGCAATTGTCATATTTTGTATTGCAAAACTCATATTTGGACAACTTGTTTGAGGCATTAAATAATGTGACATTGTGAAAAGCTTGCATTGATTTTAAGCATGCTGGTTGTAAATTGATTTCCCAATTTCCCAAGGAAATTCACCAATACAAGGGATAAAGCCATCCGGAATGTTGTTTCTATGCAATATTGGTTCAAGGGTCGGTCTATAATACAATATATAGGCATGATTATGTGCAGTAGATGAAGATTAACAGGGTCTGACCGGACAGAGGTATTTGCCACAGCTTTGACTCTGCCAGAGGCAATGTTACACTGGAGCTAATTCTTCTCCCCGCTATCCTGTTCCCCATATGGGTCCTCCTTGATGTGTACACTGCATTGTCCCTTGACACCGCCTTCAGCTCAACGATTGGCCGAGCCCGTACGCACCGCAAGATGATTGGCGGCCACGCTGCAATTCAGGGACACAGCTGGTCTCTAGGCGACCGTGTTCGAAAGACGATGTTGGCCGCTGCACTAGAGGTGCCTATGTAGCTGAAGACATCACAATAATGCATTCATCTGTTCAATAAACCCACATTTAGGGTGTGTGGTTACTTCCTTGAGCGTTTCCTGAAATGATTTATTCCATTTAGTTATCCTATCTCCAGTTCATGAGAATTATACTAACACAGTCTGTCACTCACAGGGAATTACCTTTTTCTACTTGGAAAATATGACCAGCAGCATTAACATTCTAAATATTATGTTTACAAGAGACTGGCATAATTAGTTTGAGACAGTTAAAAGCACATTTGTTATCATTGTATCATTGCAATAAGAGTTGTAGTCTAAATTACTTAATTTAATAATGCAGTGCCAGTCCCATCTAAATCTGCACAGTAGTGTTAGAAATGGAAAACAACAGGCATATCCATTAACAATGACTTTGTCCAAATGTGGGGTCACTTTGGCTGCCCATGACTTTATACTTTATGGATGTCCTTTGTGAATACAAAGGCTCTAATTCTGATTTAGCTCTTTATTAAGAGAGAATTAGATGAGCATGTGTCAGGCCTTACCACCATGTTTTTGTTCCCTCTGCCCGATAAAAATAATTTAAGGTGATTGCTTTCCAAAATAACACCCTTTTATCTACGCCAAGATCCTTAGTCCTGCCATTCCTTTGTGAAATTATCATGCTGCTTAGCCATCTGCTTGTAGGCGTGATTTGGAGGAGATGTGCCAATGTGTACGGGTATGTACATTTATTATACCTATGAAGGAGATGAAATGCAGATTATTCATAAAATGGCGTCATTTAGATGAACTGAGCCAATTAGTAAAGTTCATATAAAATGATTTTCGGCCGATTTGAGGTTGGATAAGATGAGGCCCGCTATACTTTACGTCTGTGACAGACCGCAAATAAATACTTCCGCTGCTCTGACTGACGTTCTTCGGCGACCCACCCCGCAGTCCCTCCCCGCGTGTACAATAAAGCAGCCCCAGTATCGACACGTTAATCCTCCACTGTCGCTGTTCGACGCGCTTCAGTTCAGACGGTGGCGCGCGCAGGCAGCGTTATGCACAGCACTGTGTACACAACACTGTGCTGCTGCTAAAGGGGGCAGGCCTGCTTCATACAGTCAGCAGTGGATACTATACACTGACAGGTGCGAATGTGCGTGCGTGTGCTTGAGTGCCTGTTGTGTGCGTGTGCGTGCGTGTGGCCAGGTCCCACACTGTGAGTGACCTTGGCGTCCTTAACCCAGCCAGCCCTGCCATCGCTGTAATGGCTATCATATCTCAACACAGCCACTCTCCAAAAGCAACCCTATTCCTTTTTCCTCTCCCCCGTTCATCCCTTCGCTCTGTGCTGTTCTCTTGCTCTGCCTTGTTACTTCAAGGCATTCTGTAATTGGTTTTATTCAAGGTCAGTATGTTTTGGTAGATAAATGCATTTACAGATACCCCCCACATCCAATCCCCACCCGCACCGACATGTAACAGGTGCAATTCACACAGTCATTTGCAGGAGATGTAAATGTTAGCGGTCATTAATGCGTAAACATAGAGAAAATACATCTGATGGTAACTAATGGAAAATATTAGCACATTTTTATTTATTTTTTATTTTAAATAACTGGGTTCATTGTTTCCAGAACATAGGGGGGGAAATTGCAGGTAATGTAACGCACACAGTCTTTAAGAGAGATCGTAGCCCGGAGATGAGACAGGAAAGGTACACAAATGCCTGTGGCAATCTCATCTAACCAAATAATACATTTACCCAGCGCTCGCCGCGCTACATTAAGCAATTCAGTTCCCTACCCGCAATCTGAAGCTCCCAAAACAATATCTGCTACCAAATACAGCAATACTGATCTTAAAGGCAAATAACTCTAACACATTAATACAAATCGAGTTAACTGGTCACTGTGTTGATAAAGGGATTTGAGTTATCACTATGTGTCGACTAACATATTATGTGAGTACAGTTATTATGCTCACCCTATTCCCTGACATAAATCCCCGTTGTATACTGTACTGTAGGGCAGGGGTTCCCAAACTTTTTTGTGCCAAGACCCACCTAGAGAGGACTAATCTATGTAGAGACCCACTAAACACCAAGTACCGCTAATGTAATTTTCAAAAACCTATCAATTTTAGCTAATGCTATACCTGTGTGTGTGCCAAATATTTTTGAGCAGAGCACTTCAGAATCAATGGTGTGCACGCGACTAAATAGGATTTAATACAATCAGGAACAAGTAGGCTGTTTTGCCGCGACCATACTCACGACCAATGAGTGGGACAACATCAATCACGGAAGCCTTTCATTGATATTCTTCATTCATTCAATGAATGCATTTCATCCATGGTTAGCAGAAATGGTTTGGGTTCCCTGTCATTCTTAGAAAGTACATTCTGCACTATTACAGTAAAAGCATGTTTTTAACAAATGTGCCTGGTAAAAATTAATGTCTACAAAAGTCTTTCTGAAATCTTGATTTCACGGTCACATCATTTCATGGGGAGGCAAAACCTATGGCAGCTCCAAGAATTAATTGGTGGTGAATTTGAGTCGCTATAGATTTAATTTTTTGGTAATTAGTAGTCAATACATGCACATATTTACATTTACATTATAATGTGTAGGGTACTTTTAGTATTTGCGGCTACCTTCCGAGAACTATTTTGAGGCTCCACGATCCGCCATTGCTGTGAAAAAAAAAGACGTGACTCTCTCTTTACACAGCTCTGCTCAGAACATGGTTCAAGTACAGTGCATGGTACTACTTAATATGTGTCTACAGAGCAGCACACCAAATCTACAGGCCCTACAAGTCGTAGCTCTCATTCAAATAATATGCAACCGGGTGCATGTAAAAAGGCCAAGCGTTTGCTGTGCGTTTGCTGTGTTATTCCAGTAACAGATGTTTGGACGGCCTCTTCCCTTGACTTCTGGAACACGGGAGAATTTGAATGTGAAAGCCTGGATTGGGCTCCTTACCCAGAGAAGGAAAAGGTTGAGCGGTGCCAGAGCTGGGAATGCGTGTGACCCCCCTCTCTCTCTCTCGCTCTCTAGTCAAAACAACGTGTTGGCTACACCGCATCTTTCCGTCACTGTCATGGCGACGTGTCCAGATGGCTGTATGAGCAGGCTGGCAACGGGTGTTAATGCAGAGGTTGGCGGCTTAAAGCCTAAACTTTTGTTCAACCTTTGACTGCCGATTCCTCAACTTGACGACCAGAACCGGTCCGCCATTTAATTCTTTATTGAGTTTCATCATCTCGCAAAAACATACAATTAAAATGTTGTAGCCCAGGCTTTAATTTTACAGTTACATTTAGCTTTAATATATTTCAGTTTTGAATTCTAAACAGAAATAAACATGATGAAGACTGAGTTGGGGTCTACTAGTAGAACCCTATAGCTTGCTGTGTATTTTCATCATGTTGAGGTGATTAATGCAACCTTTATATGTATAATTCCTTCCATAGTATACAAGCAAGCACAGTGCCATATAATATAGCATAAAATATGGCTAAATAATACCAAGAGTTAAGTACATGGATACTGTACATTCATTGCACCAGTTCCCCCAAAGCAACCTTAACACAAATACTGAATAGCAATATCATAATAGTCTCACCTCCTATGCTATTCTGAGTATAATAAGCTGCTCACTTGCATGTAGTCCAGCATACTGAAACCACTTTATCTAGGTATCAATAAACCCATGTACAGTATTTACAGAGAAGGCAGTTCAGCACTAGCTAAAATTAATAATAATATCTGCCAAAAATGGTTAACTCTTTTATTTCTATCTTCTGTTTATTCAAGTCATAGATAAAGATTTTATCTCAGGGAAACAAAAGATGAAAAAGGTATGACTCAAATGTCACACATTAAAAATACTGTAATTACCACCACAGGATTTGGTAATAACATGATGTAACTCGATGTTGCGACACACGATTTCTCTATCGCTCTGTCTATAGCTGTGGACATGCTAGCATATACTGCGCTAGCCTGATTCATATTTAACGTTCAAAGTCGAGCCCACGCGACGTACAGCCAAGCACTCGTGTCAAGGTGAGGGCTAATGCTAAGTGCTCAGAGAGCGCCTGGGGGAGGCTCAGAACACACCGCGGCTACATGACAGCACGACTGCCCATTCAGCATCCCAGACCTGGTAAACATGTTAAAGTGCCCCGGGAACACTATACAAAGCATAGACGCTGCCACCTCTGCCGTTAAAGTGAAGCCGAATTATATGCTTTTAAGGATGATTAATCTCAAAGGTACAGAGATGAGTAGGGTCACACACAAAAAAAGAAAAAGAGAAAGAGAAAGAAATGGCGAAGTAAAGTGTCTAGCTGCCCCCAACCTTAGCCTGATATTAGCTATTATTGCTTTTCAAATGATCAGGGGAGTATTGACAATAAAAAAGGCTATTGAAAATGTGTAAATACGCTACAGGTGGTCCTCACTATGCTAATAAAATACACTATGTCATGGCAGACCGGGTAGATATGGAGAGGAGAGCATGTATTTAAGAACCTGCAACCAACTATCTTTATGTTTACTGGCCGAGGATTCAGTATTGGAGGTTCTGGGAGGTGTGTCGTGGATTGGGTTATTTAGTGCTTCTGTGGTGTCGTCTCCGG
>JAODUH010045031.1:0-19943 GCA_027564835.1 Typhlichthys subterraneus
TCTCTATATCTAAAATAATACTCTGGATGAGGAAAATAATATGCCTTTGAATCTCCAGCGAAAGAGAAAAAGCCAAGATAAATATTAATCAGAATATGTAAATGAACACCTCAAACACTGCCAGGAATTTATGGAAAATAAAAATATTTGATGACTTAAATTAACTGTGTAATCGTCAGTTTAACTGTCTCTGACACACATAAAGATCATTCAATATGATCACTTCCTCATCTTGTGTACATTTACAGCACACATTAATCAAGGCAAATGTGATTTATATCAATTCGCTCCCTGCATCGCAATTATAAGTTCTATTAATAGTTATGTTATATATATATATATATATATAATACTTATCCATTAATAATATCAAGCTTTGCGGTTGCATTACATTGACTTGTGCATGCCGATGATGTAATTGTGCATTTGTGGTCTGATTTTTAAACACCTACCTTATATGTTGAATTGCCGCTACTGCACTCTTCAGAGTACTTACATAATTAAATTAATAAATAACAGTATATTATAGAAGTCCATTATGCTAATACCATTATACTACTCAATTGATAACCCATTGATCAGTGCATGATTTAACCAATCAAATGTGACACATTGAATCTATTGATGATTTGTTATTGATATACAGTAGTATTTGGCACTGAGACTCATTAGAAATAGAAAACATCTGGGTTTAAACGTGCACATAATTGTCCTTGTGGTTGAAACCAGCATTACAAACATGTTGTTTTGGTTTGAACCTCAAGATACATGCATCTACACCCAGTGTGTATTCATCTATATTCCTCCCCCTAAATAGCTCAAAGACACCTTATGTTAGGGCTAGCCAATAAATATAAATAGTTAACGTGATAAAACGGGCTACGTGGACAAAGGCGATTCATCAGAACGGTAATCTAATGTCAAAAACAAGTAAATAAACATATAAGCCTGTTTTGCAGTGAGGAATACATTGACCACATTATCTTGAGACAATATGAAAAAATAAAAAAACAGGTCTAAGTAATGTCTCTAGTTACTTTACCAATAAACACAATACATATAAATAAATCTACTATATATATAATGAATCTACTGCGAATAAATTACATGTAACCAACCAAGCCGCAGTACCAATGAGTCACTTGTTGCAAAAGGTACATTAATGTGAATGTGTGCTTGTGCATGTGTGTGCGTGCACGCTAGATAGAGAAAAAATACTCGTTATTGGCTGATATATTTTATTGTGATGTCAAATATGGTACCTTCTTTACACCTCTTATGCACAGTTGTGTTTCAAAACATAAACAGTAAGCTCACTTTATGTACATTGAACACAAGTGAACTGCCGCTTCAAAATGGAAGTAATATGAATGGTCATGGTGACTTAATAATACAGGGCTGTCGGCCAACTGTTCGTGCGTTGCACTGTGGGACATTCCATTAGCGACACAGCACATCCAATTGACAATTGTGTTTCTCTAGGAAAACCTCACGATTCTCATGTGCATGCACTGTACCTCTGCTGTTTACCTCTACTGAACTTTCCAGTAAATAGAAAGTGGGGATTAATTTGGTCCGGAAGGGATCATAAGAGCGCAATTGAGCAGTGCTTTGGGCCGTGTCAATGAAGCTAGCAGGGCAGAGGAACCCCGAGCAGTTTGCTGCGGACTTAATTGGAGTCCACAGTCAGGGACCATGGACGCAATGTCATTCATACATTATCGTTTATCTGCGAAGGCTTTTCCTTCAAGCTTCCTGCAGCACGCTCTTCTTTCTATTTTCTCCCCCTGGTCTCCCACTCCTTGCTGTGTTTTTCTCTGCATACTTAATGTTTGCCGCGGAACCCATGCTGTGCCTTTTTCCATCCAACTCTCCTGCCAAATCATCGCTTAAATAGAGACTCTCACACATACAGTACCATTCATGTTGGCTCAGTGGCTTTCTATTGCTCTTTATAGTTCTCTCTGTAAATAGTGAAAGCAGTATTTTAGAATAAAGCAGTTTTTGTGTTATGATGTCACAATTTTGCTGTGACTGTTCTGGGAGAACTAATTCAGCATGGGGCTGTTATGGTGAAAGATGATCTAGTGGTTAGGGTCGTTGACCTCCGGATGAAAGGTCCCTTATTTGTTCTACGAGATGCCTGGCTGGCCTACCTGTGTAAGCATCGCTGTGCAAGTAGCTTAAAGCTCGTTGCACGCGGAGATGAAGCTTAAGCGTTTTTGGAGCTTTTTCTCCACCATGCTTTACACACTACCCGCGGATTGCAGGCAGATGTAATCCGCCTTACCCCCTGCATTGCTCTCTGTATGTAATTTGCTCATGATCACTGCATTTCCTTTGCACTCTATGTAAAAGTGTTTCAAAACGAGGTTAGGCAGAAAAAAATAGCCTCCCAGCTGGAAAAAAAAGTCATTAGATCCTCCTCAGCTCTTCGAGCAGCTCGCTTGCAGGGTGCACACACTCACTGAATAACATGGGAGTAGATCCAGATGCATGCAGTGTGCATGCATGCAGTGTGCAATGCCGTTTTATGCGTTGAGGCTACGCCACTGTGAGCATTTTATTCTTCTGTGCTGATTTGTCAGCCGCGCACACCTGACAGCGTAGGCAAAGCCCCACTGTATGGAAGTGCTATGTCTTAGGGTCCCGAAATAGAACACGAGCATTTTGAAATAAGCATCAGAAACATTTTTTTTCCAGATAATCTCTTAGTTACACCAACTTTGATCATAAGAAACAATCTGTACTGACAGATTGTAAAACCGCATTTCACTGCTTGCTGTTTCGCTTGTCATGTGCAAAGTTGTAGTTTTGGATAAAGCAAGGCACATAAAAAAGGTTACTTTCCAGCTATTCTGCGCATGTGCAGGACGTTGTAATAAATAATCCTAATTCCAAAGCACTATAGGCTTATGGGCCTGCATCCACAAGACGGTTGTTGGTTGCGCCAACAGATAGTTACGTTTTTAAAGAGGTGCGCGTCAGGCTACAGCGTAGATTACACCCTATCAATAGCATATGGCATAGCTTGGACACAGAAGCATAAATTAGCCTTCAACACTCCTGCACATTATTATTTTCACTATAAATCCCTTCAAGCATCGGATAAATGACATAACTGCAATGCAATTATTAGGAATTGTGCATTTAACTTGGTGAAGTTGCATATTGCCTTACTGTAACTTTGTTCTGTTCAGATTAAATAAAATGTCATATTTGAAAAAATATTACTTTACAGTGTATATTCAGTTAACTGTTTTAATAACGCCACTTGTGCCATCTAAACTGTGCATTAATACATCTGATAATCTAATGTGATTATGTACAATGTACATTTGTTCATTAGTTAACACATCAAAGAAACTGGGATCCCACTAGATTGAGCATAAGCTTCAACTAACAACAAATAGTGGCAGTTAATTGATAGAAAACATCTATATTTGAAAGGCGTGTATCAAAATGAAAACTAAGATAAAGACGCAGTATTATTACAAAGCATACAGTACTCTACATTAGGAGCTTAATAGATCTGTGCACTAACATGTAGTGCACAGATCTATTACTGTAAGCTTCTGAGTTCTGTATTTAAATTGACAGTTGTCACTTAACTCGGGGGCGGATTAGTACCCTCAGGGGCCCCATGGCACTGTACCGTATGGAGCCCCCCTCTCATCTGTAACACCCACACGATAATACAAATATTTGCACCCAGCAAACTGCAGGCACCTGGCAGAACCATCGCCCCACCATACAGACTATGCACACACGCACACACCATACTTATTTGAAATTCCAGTCAAGCTGGCATGTCAAATCACACACACCTAGCTGTAGTCCAGCTGAGTAGGCAGCAAGTATGCTTGTCCTGTTCGATAAACCAAGTAGGCTACTGCCATCTTACTCACAAATCACAAGACAATGATTCACGACAAGACAATTTTCACTGAAAATCACCCAAGCTGACAGCACACCAGTAATTCTGAAACATGACTGAAGATACATCAATGCTATCACACAACACTAACCTTTTGCAGGTTGTAAAAGGTCAGTAAGTGAGCTCGGCAACTTAACACACTGCAAAAGTCAATATATTGCACTTGACCAAGTAAAGCTCACACAGGCCTATATCATGCAGCATCACACAGGCCTACATCAAGCAGCATCACACCATAATTATGCAATACGCGTGTTAGGCAAATGGCAAATGAACTCAGCAAAAAATAATGATATGTTCACACAATCAAAACAGATTATGAGCCTACTCAATTCACATATAGCATAGCGCTTACATTTATTTAGAACCTCTTTCTAGAGGTTTCCTTCGCAAAGTCACAGTTCAAGTCCTCAGTCCAGCCAACGAGCCTGAGGTGGCGTTACCTTGTCCTGTTTGCTGACCGGTGTCGTTTTTAGTCTTTGCTCAAGTTAGCTACCGTTAGCTGAGGCTGAGCACACTGTAACTGGTAGCAGAGGGCTCTTCATTTGTAGCTTTTTTGAAAGTTACTTATTAGCGGGACATATTTTATTTAACACGCTACTTTCTCTTACCTATTTTTTCTCCTCTGAAGTTGCAACCGCCATGATACTGGGTTGCCTCTCAACAGCCCCACTGGTCTTTTGGTTTCTGTGCGCAAACAAGGCTATTCAATTATTTTTTTCCACAGTTCCACTCTCTAATACAGCCTGCCTGATCATAGATCAGATACAAAATAATTACATTGTTTTAATCTCAACTCATTCTTAGAAAAACTGATACTGAATCAGAACAATGTAAACCATCTGCTATGGGTCTATGCCCACCCACCTATACCAATCTACGCATAATGCAATGTGACCTGCTCCCAATTATTAGGCTACCTGTCCAGTCAACTGACAATCATGATTTTGTAAAAAATCTTTATTTTATTCTGATTCGATAATTATCAAGCTCTTGTGTATACTTCTATGTACCAAAATTAATCATCACTGAGGGACCCTCTCTGCCCAAGGGTCCCTGGGCACATGCCCAGATTGCCCATATGGTAGATTTACAGTAAAGAACTTACTTTGAGTGAATGACTCACTTCCTGAGGTTTTACAGTGTAGACGCCATACAGGCTTTTATTGAGTTGTTCATTACAGTACATTTGTTTTAAATAAATATGGTATTTTTCTAGTGAATTGTTGTGTTTGTTGTGAGTCACTGTGGTTAGTCTGATTGACATGGTGGAAGACTGTGCAGGTTCTCACATGAAGTTGAGTGATTAGTACCTGAGGTTTCATTTCATTTTCACATTCATGCAGACAAAGGCTTGATGCCGGGATGTGTTCGGCTGCCAAGAAAAAACTAATTTATTTTTTCTTCATCTTCTGAGTATGAGATTTTCCCACTGTTCCAAGAAAATGTATACTGTTCCAGTATAATGCTTACAAACAACACTATATATATACTTTTCTGCTCAGTTTTCCTAGTAAGAAATCACTTAGAATAATACTGTAATCCATATGGAATATACCCAGTGCTATTCATTTTAAAATAATTTACAATACCTTTTCCTTAGTTCTTTGGTAGCATTGCCTCAGCAAAGGTCGTTCAACATAAGGCACAATGTACTGTATCGCAACATAATAACAAGATAACATTCATTATTGGTCTATAAGACACCCATTGTGGCTGGAAACTGGTATGAAAAGAAGATAATTAAAATGCCTGTCTGACAATTTTTTTTTTTAAATTAATTTTCTTTTATAGAAGATATTGTAATTGGAGGTCTTATTAAAGCAGACAAGTTCATTTGTTTAAGTCATTTAGGGCACATGAGTTCCCTAATGGCTAATGATTTATTACAGGAAAGAATTCAGCATTCAAGCATCCTTGGCCATCTACAGAGGTGTCACGTTATGTAGGAAATTAATGTCCGAGGAAGTTAGCGGTTTGGACTTGTGAATTAATCACAGTGGAGACACTGAAGCAAATGTCGCTGGCTCTGAAACGTGTGCTCATTCTGTAAAAGTGGCTCCAAGCTCCACCTGGAATGAAAATACATACAGTAGGGCCATAAAATCTGTGAGTATATTTGGAATTGCAAGTACGCGATTGAGGGTTAATTAAGAGGAAAACTAACACACCAGAATAGTACTATTTAGACAGAGAGACTGTGAGCAAAGACATTTGAATTCCTTACGTCATTACGATGTCTTTGATCAAGCTTTGAAACTTACAGCATTTCAAACAAGCTGGAAGTCGTTTCTTCAGGACAATTCCTTTCATTACCATTACAAAAGCCAAGGAAGGGACCACAGGCAAGGCAGAAACACAATGAGAGGAGCTTATGCCATCTCAGAGACTCTCCAAAATATCATTGTAGCAGATGGGCTGTGCAGCTTTTTTTGGCACCACTGTTTGAAGAGGTGCAACGCCTGGAAATATTCATGTCTATTCTCTTCAGGTCCTGTTAGGTCAATGTCAGTGCGGTCACTGTACTTTGACAAAGTCACAAGTCAAAAGTCAAATACAGCACTTCTTCTCATTACAAGTTGTAGAAGTCATGAATAATTTAGAATACAAGTTATCACTTCTAAGCTGTTTTCTTAAAGGTTAAATGCCCTTCTGAATTCAACCCGAGACCCAGTAAGAAAAATGTACAGTACACCGTTGTGGGTTTCCTGGTTCTCTTAAGAAGAGACATAACTAACTCAGCTGCTTCATGGTGTGCAAGTAATGCCCTATTCACAATCACAAGTATAGAACATAAATAACATGAATTTTGTCAAATGATTAGTGGTTGGTGTTTATATATTGATGTGTGTATTTATTTCAGCCGCATTTTTACAGTAGTTGACCATTTTGGCTAGCCTTTGTCAGCTTGGCTTGGCTGATGAAGGCTCTTTGGTGAAACATTCAAAATGCATTATTCATTACATTGTACAAAAAGTATACATAATATATTGTATATATACCGCTAAGTATATCGCTTAAGATGATGGTTCAGCCAAGATGGCTGCACACTGTGCACAGCGATGTATATCACTAATGATAAGAATAATGTTCATCAGACTTTGGCTCTTTCACACATGTACATACAGGACCATACCATCTTGACCCAAAGCTAAAGGACTGAATATATAAAGTGTATATATATAAGGGGTGCACTTAAGTAACAACCTGCACTGTTGTGGAAATGTTAAAGGCACACTGGGTTGGATTTAGAAAAGGTTTTTGGTTTGAATCTCCTTGTGGCATGCAATAAGCACGCAATAAATGCGCACACACACACACAAAAGGGTACTTTGCTGGCAGACCATGTATGGTACGGTTTATTGTATAGACATTGTCACTGCAAAATCACACTCAATATGAAGCCATCGCTGGGACGGTTCAATGTGGCAACCTCATGAGAACATGGGCCCTATAAAGAACACAGTCTAAAGCGCATTTATGGTGTGTTCAACCTCATGAGAACATAGGCCCTATAAAGAACACAGTCTAAAGCGCATTTAGGGTGTGTTCAAACTCATGAGAACATGGGCCCTATAAAGCACACAGTCTAAAGCTCATTTAGGGTGTGTTCAACCTCACGAGAACATGGGCCCTATAAAGTACACAGTCTAAAGCGCATTTATGGTGTGTCCAACCTCATGAGAACATGGGCCCTATAAAGCACACAGTCTAAAGCGCATTTAGGGTGTGTTCAACCTCATGAGAACATGGGCCCTATAAAGCACACAGTCTAAAGCTCATTTAGGGTGTGTTCAACCTCATGAGAACATGAGCCCTATAAAGCACACAGTCTAAAGCACATTTAGGGTGTGTTCAACCTCATTAGAACATGGGCCCTATAAAGCATATAGTCTAAAACGCATTTAGGGTGTGTCCAACCTCATTAGAACATGGGCCCTATAAAGCACATAGTCTAAAGCGCATTTAGGGTGTGTTCAACCTCGTGAGAACATGGGCCCTATAAAGCACACAGTCTAAAGCGCATTTAGGGTGTGTTCAACCTCATGAGAACAGGCGCATGGTTCAATGTGGTTGAACTTATTCTGTTCATTTTTCATGGGTGTACTTTGTGGATAACATACAGTAAACCAGGGCTATTCAATCTCAATTCGATCTCTCCCTGCTCCAACACGCCTGATTCAAGGTTGTTATAAGCCTGATAATGACCCGTTCATTTGAATCAGGTGTGTTGAAGCGGGGAGAGATCTGAAACATGCAGGGTGCGGCCCTCCAGGACCAGAGTTGAATAGCCCTGCAATAAACCAATCAATTGAATCTCCTATTCCCTTAAAGAAATCAAGGTGTTCTTGAACGTTTCTCAACCTGATATGAGAAACGTACCAACACGACGACTGTTTTCAGGTATTGTATATTGTTAGATAAGTAGGCTGCTGGTACTGCTTAAAATAAATGTAACAACTGAATTGAGTAAATAAAGCACTGCACTAGTGTCGGACTGGAATTATTAAAAAGACTTCTTCAGTGACAATGCTAACAACCAATAAATATCAACTTCCTCACTTTCGGAAAGTCAGTCTGTCAGGTTCTCAGGCAGGGTGGACCCAAATGCACGACACTCAGGCTTTCTTGGTTCAGGGTTTTTACTTTCCAAACAAAAAGGCAGGTGCAGACAACACATAGAGCTGACATCAAATGGTAATTCGACAAACACTACAGAACACACTAGGCCTTACATACAAGATCACAAGACAGACCATTGCGCACAGACAACAAGTGGCAGGTGAAATCAATAACGATCAACATTGGCAAGACCAGGAACATGGGGGAAACACGGACTGGAACACGGGGTGAAAACATGGAGATCGACAGCAGAACATGACACAGTCGAGCTTACAAGGCATGTATCAGATGTTCGGCACAGAGTTCCTTATGTGGTGTAGTGGACGAAAGAGCCTGAGGCTACTGTATGACTGACAGGCCTCTCTACCCCTCCCTCCTGCAGCTCTTCTCTACCCCTCTTTCCTGCAGCTCTTCTCTACCCCTGCCTCCAGCAGCTCTTCTCTACCCCTCCCTCCAGCAGCTCCTCTCTACCCCTCCCCCCTGCAGCTCCTCTCTACCCCTCCCTCCTGCAGCACTTCTCTACCCCTCCCTCCTGCAGCTCCTCTCTAACCCTCCCTGCCTTTCATGCCCAGTGGTGTTTCCACAAGTGTACATTCAAGATATTATTGCATTGTATTACTGTGCTCCTTTAACTACCCATGCAAACCCAAACATACACACACAATACATATTTTTGTATTATTATTTTTATTTTATTTTTTATTATTAATAACGATACATCTGTAAATAAATCTCAGCCTGTGACTGGGTACACAGGCCTGCTAAAACCAGGCAGGGCCGTCACAATGTGAAAATAATTTACAACATATCCAACATACATTGTAACATATATGATACATATAGACAATCACACACAGGTCCAGGGGCGTGATCAGGCCGTCATCTCGCCGGCGCGCTGCCACATCGGGGCGCTAA
The DNA here is from genome assembly GCA_027564835.1 of Typhlichthys subterraneus. Taxonomy (NCBI): domain Eukaryota; kingdom Metazoa; phylum Chordata; class Actinopteri; order Percopsiformes; family Amblyopsidae; genus Typhlichthys; species Typhlichthys subterraneus. The sequence goes on from JAODUH010045031.1 coordinate 9,476, forward strand.
CCACTGGTCAGAGCGCCGTGGCAGCCTTTCCCATCCCTTGTCCTGTTTTGCATTGTGTTAATCAGCTTGTGTGCTTATATTGTTTGAGTTGGTTGTGTTCATATTAAAAGACCTGTTTACATTCCCACCGTCTACTCGAGTTGTGAGTGTGTGTGTGTGTGTGTGTGCGTGTAAACATTAACATTTCTTGATCGTTAAACTAGTTTTTTGTCTTAGTCGGCAGTCCCATTGCATTTGGGTGCCACAACCTATGGATAAAGGCTGGAATATAGGCTGCTCGCCGTGTCTGGCAATGCCATGGGCTGATCAGCCGCACGTTTAGTACATCCAATGTAAAATGTGATGGCATATGCTATCTACGCTCGCTGTGCTAGCTTTCTTTGCGCTAGCTAATGTACGTAGGCCTACAGTGCACGATGCCCTCTGTTCATGGCTATCCCAGAATGTCAGCATACAGTGGGTGCACTCTGACTTGGGTTCAGCAAATGAAACATACTGAAAGAATCACTTTGGTATAGGTACACTAAATGCTTATATCATAATAGCAAACCCATCCTCAAACTGTTTTTTTTTTTCTTGATTACCAGATAAAATGCATGCCCAGTAAAGTACAAAGGAGAAGAAGGCAGCTTGATGTCACGGTCACCATGTCATAGATACTTGAACCAAGACTTTCCTATCCAAGATTATCTTCTTAATTACTTTTGACATCTTTTAAATGCCCTCTAATTTTGTGTTTTTATCTTTCACCCCACTCAGATACTTGTGTTGTGCTCATGCAAAACGCAATTCATCATTTGTAGGCAGTCACACGTGTGACAGAAAAAGAAAAGAAAAAAATAATTCAGCAGGAAGATTCCTGTACACAGACCAGCGAAGAAAAAAAAAGCAAGGCAAAGGAAATGTCTTCTCCCCCGAAGGTGCTGTTCTCTGAAAATTTGATTTGTTAAACAGTACTGTTTTAATGTGAAAATGGATTTCCTGCGCACGAGTTGCTTAAAGGTCCAATTCTTCTCGGCGTCTCTGTGGAACCCGAGCTGGGATTTGTACGTTCGCAGGGATATGAATGTTTGATCAGAATTCTTTGGCTCGTTAAAAAAGCTGCATAAATCTGCCGAAGCACGGAGCTGGGGACGAGGGTTTTAGGGAGGCCGTCCAGAAACACATTACCCGTTGTCATTCACACGCATACTGCTCTCAAAAGGCTACAACGTCGATCGACCGTGGCAGCGTCAGATAACTCCGCGGTGTTCTAATGCGCAGCGATCTATTCCAGGCGTTGGTTTGCCCCCTGCTGTGAGCTGACCTGCGCTGCTCCAAGAGCCTTATCATGCATTCTCAATGTAAAGATACTTTTTTTGTTGTTTTTTATTAGGTGTTATTACACCACATTTTCTGAGCTACCTGACCCTTTTACATTTTTTGAATGAACGGCATCACACACACAAACGGGATTCATTACGTTGCATTTAATACCATTTTCAAAAGACTTCCCGTATCATTCTATTGTAAATGCAGAGCTGCACTATTTTTCAAAATTAGCCCATACAATAATATTGTGGCTTAGTGGTAGGCTTAAACACGACTACCACTGTTCAGCCTGGTGACAGAGCAGATCAACAGAATGGTGAAGCAACACTGCCACCCTTAGGCAGAATGTATATAACACACTGCAACTGTGAGTGAGGACGCCATCACGATAGCTACAGTACTTATTATTGTATAGTGCTGTCCCCACCCTAGTACACACTACCAGAGTAGTACATACTTAGGCATACTTGAGGTGAGGAAACTATTAGACTATTTCAAATAGTGTTGTTTCTAGATGTATAGACACAATTTTAACTGAACAGAACATGTCTGATTTGGAGTAATACTAATCTTTTAGTGGTTAATGTTTTTGAGAAGATCAATCATCAATAGTCAATATAACAGTTGATGACAATAGACATTAGACATTAATTTGCAACATGACTCACACAAGACAACCTGCTCGAAAATGTGCATTCATATTAGAGTATGTATTTTCTGTCTGTGGTTGTTGTGATTATACTGTACATACTGTACCTGGAAGGCAATACATGGTTAGGTTGCTGAATCCTATTAGTTTACTGCTCAGGTCTGACTTGTGGATTCAGAATCTAGCCTATAGGAGCCTTGCTGTTTGGAGAAGAAGTGATAAGAATAGAATAGAATGTGTCAAGACAGGTGTCAAAGTGTCACATACACCAGCCATTGTCACTCAATGTTAGACAGACAATGTCCGTGGAACAAGGTATAGGAGGGGGCAGTGTGGTTTGTCATACTGGACTGATATTTCTGTTACACTCTCTCTCTCTCTCTCTCTCTCTCTCTCTCTCTCTCTCTCTCTCTCTCTCTCTCTCTCCCCCCCCTCCCTCTCTCTCTCTACCCCTCCCTCCCTCTCTCCCTCCTTCTCTCCAACAGACGCACACACACGTCCGGACATATACTGTACTGTATATTCCCGTAGGTGTGTGTATTAACAGATTGTTCCTGCTGACCTGAGGGCATCTTGAGACAGAGGGAGCGTTGACACCAAGTCTCGTGAACAGCAAGGTACACTGTTGTGTGTGTGTGTGTGCGTGTGTGTGTATGTGCTGCATGTTTATGCATGCATAAAATATTTGGCCAGTACTCTAAATATATGTTGGGTAGATTTTTATTAACAATATACTATTTTTATTTTGTATTATTAGTATTTCATAATTATGACATCATTCTAATAAAATATTTATTGAAATTGTGAGACACAGGAAACGGCACATATATTGTTAAAAATGTTGGTTAAAAAAATATTATTGATGTTTATTATTGATGTCTATTTCTCTATTTCTATTATCATAAAAATGAATGATTATAATATATATATATTTTTCTCATGTCACTGAAATAGATCTCGATTACAGTATTTTGCACTGTATAAAAATATAAGATGTGAGATAAAAACAATAAGACTAATAGTCATAGAGCATAAAGAATAATAATAATATGTTTTAGGTACTATTTTATGTGACCTCTGCCTGGTTTCCATTTAGTCAATATCATGTGTGTACAGTTAACAAAGCTATGTATACCTACCTGGTTCGATTCTAAAATCTCCTATACGCCAGTGGGTTGCCTAAAATATGGCACCCGGGGATACATCTAAAGTTACTACAGGTAATATAATGTATGCATTGTTAAACTTGTTTCCAAAAGACCTGAACCCATAAGCATTGCCAACGGGCATGAAGTCTGACATTTCCTGGAGTCAGCTTACTGTATGTGGGCATGGCCACACCCTTTACAGACTAGCGAGTGTCCAGTAGCTGGGTATTCTAGAAAAGTCACATTTCTCTATATACATTGACAGTTTATGTCTTGATGAAGTCTACCCTTTCCTCAAAGTTATTTGATTTTTGTTTAAATAAAAACAAATTTTGGTATGAAAATGCCACAATAGCATTGCATGATACAATCATGTAAATAAGAATTCTAAAGGGACACCTGTGTTACAAAATAATTATTTTGGTTTGTAACTCCCAAGAGTTCATGCCCTTCCCATACCTGGAAGGGCATGTGTATTGACTTTTCTTTCCTCTTTGCTCCTGCAGAGCTCATATGGCTATCTCTGTTCCTGCTACATTCGCACAGCTGTATGTCAACGAATCTACTGAGCCATACTGGTTCTTATATAATATACCTTCATTAACTCAATATTCCTCCCACATATGTTCATGTTCACTTGGCATGAATTAACCTCTCCTGTGTCACCAGCCAAACAAATTTGTATCCATCCATCCACTATTCTTTCATTATTTATAATAAACACTAGCTTTTTCTTGTAGAATGTCATTTAGGGTTTATTTCAATGTCTGCAGCAAAAACTAGAGTAACTTGTGAACTATAACTGCCAGAAGAGACTGCTTTGTAGACACACACACACACATGCACGCACGCACGCACGCACACACACACGCACATGCACACGCACACACACACACACACACACACACACACATACAATTAAGAGTGAGTGAAAATTAAGCTGTTCCCATCTGCAAACAGTGGATTATTTGTATGGAATGTCAGAATGTTGTATTATGAGGTTAGGAAACCTTTTGTAGAGTCATAGGTGTAACAAATGTTTGTAGATATATTGATTTAAGAAAAGTTAACTGTGTAAAAGGTTTAAAGTAGGATAACTGTGAATTTGATATGTTTAATATGGGCTAGCAAATAAAAAATATAGTAGATGATACATTTGTGTTATTGAGGCCTGGGTTGTCAGGGAAATATTGTGTTTGCATTTAATAAACTTGACAGACACTGAATGTAGAAGGTAGATTTAGTATGTGTGGCTGTGTACACACTTATTAGGTGTTAAATCATAACTCAAATGCTGACACAGCAGTATTTATTTTTCTTATCTTTCTTCATACTCCCAGTTACGAGAAAAAAATGTCCTTGAAAAATGTCTAAGAACCCACGTTATAGAGCGGGTTAAGAAATGCCCAGAAAACATAAGACGGAAAAAAAGTGTACCATAAACCACAAAGCCTTTATTGTTAACATAAAGAGCAAATACCAGAGGCGAGAAATTAAAAAAAAATGCAGTAGGCAAAAATCTGAAAGTTTACGTTACAATGTTTACCAAAAAGCATTCGGCTTCTCAAAGAGAAGTATACTGGACTGCAAAAGGCAATTATACCAACGTGTGTGCATATAACGTGCAGCATGGTGCTAAGGTTGATCATGTAGCTATAAAGTAAATAATTAACCATCACAAGAACATATATTTAGAGAGCATTTTGGTAGACACCACTTGAAATGAGTACTGTATCTGAACCTCACTTTCAGCATTCTTTGTGGATAATAGACACATGCAAGCTCCAAGAGATAAAAGCTTTTTCAAAATGCTGTGTCAGCTGAAAATGACTCACACCTTTTCTAAAATGGGATACTGTGACGCAGAACCAAAGACTAGATACATCCTGTCTTTTTACTCATTAGGTTTACGAGCATTGCAAGAAGTTGATCCAACTTTGGGAAGAGAGAGTTAAGAGAGATGTCTCTCTGGCATATGTCACAAAGCAGAATACAAAGCTTTGACTGAAAATGATACCTGGAAATGATGATTTATGTAGAGATATGCAGGTGGCACAAGAATGAAAGTTCACTCAAATATGCTATTTGAAGACAATACAACAGAGTGACATACTGTACGTGTCTGTTCCTTGTTTGTCTGATCTTTTGACAGACAAATGTTTGGGAATATTGAATGCAGAAAGGTGCCAGGTACACAAGATATCCCCGTTGTAAATATTTAAATGTCAGAGTCTAACCTTATGAAAGCTGGTAAAGAAAAGGTTATATAGATTGGATTGAAGTGGGTTGAAAGAAGGCACAAACATTATTGCTGCTCATACAAAATACATACAGTAACATGGAATTTTGATATTTTTTTATTTGTATACAGAACTGTCTAAATTCTGACTACTGACTAAATTCAATAAAAATTAATCATAGTAACATATTGGTTTGTCCAAGAATGTGATAGCATGACCTGCTTCAGTTTATTATTGAAGGTAACTTACAATATTTCACGCTACAAATTACTGATCATTCAAACTATTTGTTCTATTATATTTTTGGTAATTTTTGTAATTTGTAATTCATAATTTCTGGCCCTGTTGTCATCATGTTCTTGTTGGTCTTGTACACAGATCCGGTTAATGCAGGCTCAATAATGTGTATTTATGTGCCTTTGACTGCCCTCCATACAAAGTGATTTCCCCAGGTGTGTTGGTGAATTCAAGACCCATGTAATCCCCATAGCACACAACTTTGACAGGTGTCCGTCCATGTGGGCTTTTATTCAGAAGCTCACAGTGCTTTACTCAACCTGCCGGCTGGGTTTAATTTGCCTCAGTGCATTGTTGATGTGCATAATCCGGGGTATTGCCACAAGGTCAAATGACTCAATGGCTATCTAAGTTTTGACATTCACATGCCCAAGGTCTGTCCAATTATGAGCAAAGCTCATTGTGAGCTGTAAAAGCTCATTGTGAGCTGTAAAAGCTTCAAAAAAAAGCTTCAAATAATGGACTTCAGTTTTAGATATCACTGATAAAATGCCTTTTTATTTATATAAAGGTATACATACTTATTGTATATGGTCTAGAGCTCTGTGCAAACAAATAATTCAGTTTGAGTTTCAGTCAACCTCTGCCCAAGCCTCCATTCCACTGTTCCTGTTGTGTTTGGCTGAAAATGCCAAGGCAGTTGTCCAACACGGTTTGAGCTAGCCTTCCTCTCTCTTTGAGATAAGCCAGCTATAGGAACCTTCCAGGTTTTCATGCTCACGTGGTCCAGCATTGTGCACCCCCTCATCACCGGTGGACAGTGACAGTCTGCTTTCACTGAGGTAAGCCTCGGGTCACCTGCAGTGTCACTAACAATGATCCCAGACTTAAACTCGGTAGTCAGTCAAGCATCAATATATTCACCCTGCATGAGCGTTCATAAAGAAAACATATGCACAGAAGGACACACAGCAACTTAGACCCTTTTCCATTTTCAGGACCCAGGCCAAAACTGTGTTGAGGCCCTTTATCACCAAAGAGCCACACAACAGAGTGAAGGAAGATACTGTTATCTGCTGCTTTTATGCTAATAAATGAGTGCAGGTGATACTATTGGTTTGCAAGGGAAACAGTGTGCAGGGGGCTTACATGTGAGACAGAGTTTTATTTAGAATGATGGTTTTCACTGAAGCCATTCTGATAATGGACTGTGGAATAACGATGGGTTTTACTTGTATTCTAATGCCAGTTTGAGAGCCCTTTGAGAGGATGGATAATCGCATGTCTGAAAGCTGCATGCTCAAACAGTCAATCATACAGTGTTTTGTTCAGGGAAAAGATGGATTTTTTTGTAGAGATAGAAGTCATTATACCGCTTTTAGCATAATTGCGTGGTTGCAGCGGATGAAAATATTCTTATTTTGGCTAGCCAGTGTACTAACACATAACCAGGCCAGAACTATTTCACCATTATCTTAAATTTACTCTATCATCAATAATATATACAGTATGAAGCACTGTAGAAATGTTCATGGTTTTTATTTATATAAAATATTGATTACAGTAGATTATTGTGTGTGTGTGTGTGTGTGCGTGCGTGCGTGCGTGCGTGCATGCGTGTGTGTGTGTGTGTGTTATGATGTAAATCATTTGCATATTAAGGGTTATGGAAGCTGCAGCAAATTGCAAATTGCAGTTTGCTATTGGATGACATGATGTTGAGGAGGCAGCTACTGTACAGTAGGTGTTCTGTTTGAAGACAAAATCAATCCTCTTCTTTTTAGAAAAAACCCTCAAGGTATACCATTGATCTTTAGGCTTTACAGCCAATAAAAAGTATTTCCTAATCCTGAGACATCGGCTGTCAAACTAGCTAGATTGTTCCTAACTTATTAGAAAGTTGGCTGACATGTATTCATTGAGTTCTTCCTAAATCAAAGTATTTCTCAGAGGGTACTTCAGTCAAAGCCTTCAATAGCAGATCCTGGCTGTTATCATCCACACTCTAAATGGTAAAGGCTAAAATGTGATCTGTGAGGTCTTTAAATGTTATTACTAATTTCTAATTTTCTTATGTTGTTTGAAATAAATATTTATACTGGTAATGGGGCAGTAGAAAGTCAAGAAAATAAGAACTGCTATAGATAGCATTTCATTCATGAAAAATTTATAGCAATGTAACTTCTATTGTCCTTGAAAATTGTTAGCCGTTTGAGTCTCTCCTTCAAGTCGAGTGTGCTATGGGGAAGAACAGTGAAAGAGGGGCTTAAATGGTCACATCTGAATACGCCTTTGCCCTGCTTTTTGCATTTCATCAAATGAATTTGAGTTTCCTATAGCTAGATACAATACTATAATTTAAGAGTTTAGTTAAATAGTGTAAGGTTAATCTGATGAATGCTCATTTTTGGGTGGGGAGATTGATAGAACAAACTACTGTTGTATCCTTCCCCTTAAAAATTGTTAAAAGTGTTGTCCTCATTAGTAGCTATCAGTCAGTTTGTTTAATCTCACATGAAACCTTTTAATCAGAGACCCCCCTGCAGAGACGCTTTTATTACATGTATGAAGGCCCCGAAGGTCACCACGCACTCGCCCATTAATTATATTGCACATCAAAGTTAATAATAAATACCCTGACTGGGCTGGACTGGGCTGGACTGACTGCACCTTATGCGCTGTTCAAGGGCAGCCACAAATATGGAGCCACAGTAGATGGATGACGAACCGCAGGCAAGCTGGACACACCACGTTGCTATCATAAAGGGATGAAAGGATGAACAATAGAAAGGGGTGCAAAAGAAAGCGCTGCTAGACAAAAAAAAAAAAATAAAAACAAGCCTTTAATTGCCTTTACGCATCAATAGCAATATGCACTGAAGACTAAGCTAATGGCAGATTTGTGTCTTTAATTACGGGAACTGTGTGAAAATACAGTATAAAGCTTGTCTTTCTGACTGTTGTCATATGCCATCATGCTCTGTCCTTGGAGGTGCGACAGAGGAGCCCAGTTCTGAAAATAGCAGCTTTGGTTCGCCGATCTGCCAGTTGGCTAATTGCTAAAAGGCAGCCAAAGACACGGCATGAGGCATGTCGCAACAATGTCTTGTCACTATTGTGTGGGTTGTAAATAACAGGTAGGATGCTATGCGTACAAAGACACTAGCATGCATTCTTTCTAGCTTAAACAGTGATGTTTTTTTTTAATGTGCGTGGATGTGTGTGTGTGTGTGTGTGTGTGTGTGTGTGTGTGTGTGTGCGTTTGTGTGTATACATATGTCGGTGTGTGTGTGCATGTTTGTGTGTATTGTGCATTTTGCACAGATGAATGCGGAAGGTGTTTTCGGACAAGTGCCATCCCCATCTTTGTCAACAAACACCTGTTTCTTGGTTGTTAATTAATTGTTGAACATAGTTTCAATTTGTCAAACCGTTTGCTCTTCGGGAAATTAGCTTGCTAGTTTGCTGACGCTAGCTAGCACACCCCCTAATCAGTGTCCAGATGAATAATAAGCGGGCTATGTGGCCAGCTGTTGCCTCTCCGCTATACATCTGCACTATACCTTTAGCTTATGAATTATAAATGATAGCCACTTCTACCTGTGTGTACAGGAAAATCTAACAGAAGCCGGGTTCATCATTACTTTTGTTTTGTTGAAGTTATCAATTACTCCTAAGAATAAAGGTTTGATGGCAGTTGAATTAGATACAGCATACGGTCTAGTGGCTTTAATTAATTTATTTTCAGGTTGACTAAGATTAAAGCCATGTAGCCCCATGTAATTATGTAGTGGAACCTATCTTAGAGTTAGGGCTGTGCTGTAACTAGTGAATACTGTTTACTCCCAGAGAGGGGCACTGCAGCGATACCATTCCCATCTGCTTCAACATGAACATCCTAATATTATTGTATCCGCAGAATAACGTTGTTCCAATGACTAGATATGATGCTCTGAACTGGGAATGTGGACTAAAGTATTTGCTTCATGACATTATTCACTTAAATAGCCTAAATTGTAATTGAGTATTTGCCAGAAAATTGACTGGCCAAAAAAATTTATATTATTTCTTAATATTTTCCACAACTCCTATTTATCACTTCATTATTGACAGGTAAAACTATTGTGGCTCTAGTTATAAGCTCTAACAAGAATATTGTCTCAGCAGCAGCTATTAATAATGTGGTGTTGATTGTCTTGTTTTCTACACAATGTAAGTGATCCAGAATGTTCTGAGTGATGACTTCTCAAAACTTGTAGGCCTGCTCTTATTCTCATTAATTAGTCAATGTGCCTTAGGGAACATGCATTTTCAAACAAATGAAATCATACCACCCTTTATATTCTGAAACCATGGCAACCATTTGTCATATCAGAACAACAAAAAATAAAAAAAGATATACAGTATAAACAATAAAAACAATAAATAAAAAAGGCTTAATTATGCATTCTTATGAGCACTGTTTGTTTCCCATTGCTTTATAAAAATGAAGGGGAAAATTAAACATTTGGTTGCTCTCTTTTTATCATTTATACGTTTCTCTCTCCAGATGGTTTGTCTCACTGATCCATCTACTCTGTAATGAGAGCCATGCTCGGAGTAAAAGGGCTTTGCCTTCAAGGAAATCTTCCCACTTCAGTTTGCATAGTGCTTCTGAAGTAATCACCACAAACAGAAAGAAGTGTACTTTGTATTATTTGGAGAATCGAGCAACGTTCTTTTTTTTTTCCACGTCATCAAAAAGTATCAACAACAGCATTGGGATACAATCAAATCAGAGATAATGACTATTGTAATTCATCGTGAATGAGACAAATTCAGGTCAAATGGCCACTCTAATTTACTATACGCAGAAGGTCATATACAGTAAACTGGCACTCACA
>JAODUH010045042.1:0-19940 GCA_027564835.1 Typhlichthys subterraneus
GGAAACATGGAGTGGAACACAGGGAAGGGAACACAAGGAAGGGAATGCAGGGGAGGCGGACTGCAGGATGTGACAGAAATAATGTGCAATATTATTATGCTATTATAATATTATTTAATAATAGACCAGAACGGAGTCTCTGTTTCCAAGATCTCTGGTACACCTGTCCTTCTGGTGTGGTGCGGTGCAAGCTTTTTGTGTCTTTGTGCCTTTTTAAAAGAAACACATACTGTTATGAAGTAGTGTCTTTGGGCTGTCTGGGGGGTAGGGGTGCACAATATTGACAAAATGTGATATTTCAATATTGATCATGAAAATTGCAATATCGATATTCATTTAGATATTTTTAAACATAAGTAAAAAGACAAAGGTTATGGGAAAATGCATCAAAATATATTCATAACATATCAAAACCACACATCTTCAACTGACAGTCATATTGGACTGGTACAACAGCAGTAATTCCAAGCTACAGAGGAGGCATTCTTTTTGGCCACTAATGTTTCCTCTTCCATCTCTATTATGTCAATAGCATCCTCAGCCACACATGTTACTGCTCTGTCTAAATCAAACACAACTAAGCCAAGCAGACAATGGGCGCATCTCTCAAGAAAATCAACTGAATATTGCACTTGCTGCAACATTTTCCATATATTGTGCAACGTGATATTGCGATAACGATACTGAGTCAATATATTATGCACCCCTAGCTGGGGGTAGTTGACCCAGATGGGAAGTCACTGGCTACACAGTGTGTAATGTTTAGCTGCAGTATGTCATAGCGATGTGTCACACTACAGTTGATTTGAATGGGCCTTGGGTGCGGTGGCAAGGGAAGACCTTAATCTACCTCCAAGCCAAACAGACCCCCCCCCCCCCACACACACACACACACACACACAGGCACCACCCCCTCTCTCGTGGGTCAGGCTTTAGCTGTCTCGTATGCAGTTCCTGACCTGATTATGTGTGTGTGTGCGTGTGTGTGTGTGTGAAGCAGATTAGTCAGAGCCATCGTGTCCCTCATACTGTTTGTATGCCTCGCCATAGATGGCGACACACACTGGCACCCCCCAGACTGCAGACCCACATTTGTCTCTATCACTACCCCACCCACCCCAAAAACACCCAACAAATCAATCCCTAGCTCCAAGGCCCAAGCCCAGTATCAACAGCATATCACTAACTACATTAAATGATACTGTAATGTGGTTAACCTTCTCACTTTGTAGCCTTTAAAACATTTTTTCTTCCTTGTTAAACTGATATAGACCCTGATCACACAAATACCATGTTCTATCTGTTATACTGATGAAGACCCTTTCCACTAGGGCTGAGCGATATGGACCAAAAATAATATCCTTGAATACCGATACACAATATATATCGGTATAGTAAGTGGGCTAAATCTTCAGGCATAGAGAAAAAACAGGAAACCTGACGGAAATGTGACATTCTTTATTTTTAGCCACATTAATTGACGTGAGCTTTCTCTGGTGTCTCCGCCATTTGACACTCTGAACGCACTAAGTGCAGGCATGGAGGGAGAGACGAACAAATCTAAAAAGTCATGAATAAATGCATAATATAACTATATCGATATAAATTATATTGTCTAATCTTATATCTCTTTGAGAAAATCGCCTAGCCCTACTTTCCACACAAATACATAGTTTTATCTGTGAAACTGCTAAAGGTTTGAGTTAATTATGTTTGACAATACCTTTATTCAGCACTGTCTGGGCACAGGTGTAGAGTACAAGGCTCTCCTTGATTGACAACTCTCTGTTTCTCCCCTAAACTTTGTGGCACCTGTTGTACGGTGGGACAACTGACACTTTTCAGATTAATTATATATGAAGGCAGCTATCGCAAGAGAAAAGGTCTAAAAATCATATATAATTCAAAACAGGCTTGTGGCAATTTCTAGGGGCCTTTAACCCTTTCCCTGTTTAGAAACTAGAGAGAAAGAAGGTTTCCCTTCTTAGGCGGTAGCAGACCTCCTCATGATTTTGTGCTAACCATCACGTTTTCATGAGATTTAAAGTCAGGGTTAGTCATTTTCAAGAATGCTTACAAAAATATCCCTTTGCTCATCAGTGGGGCCGTTCCAACATCAAAACACATTCTGAAGCAAAACGTAGAACTACGGTTTTGTTGATGTGAGCGGTTTTCGCCATTTTGTTTATGTTCTGTTTACGCCGCCAGGGATGTGTAGAAGCATCAGATTATTTCAAATGCACGCACAGAGAACGGTAAGCCATAGCGAAATGCGCAGAGATATTTGGTGAATTTGACAAAATGTGTGCCGGCTCACACATGGAAATGCATTGAAGCAAAATGTAGTGCTATGGCTTTGTTGATGGAAGCGGTGTTCGCCACTTGGTTTATCTTACTATTTATGGAGGCAGGGCTGTATAGAAGTATTGGATTATTTTTTCAACACGCACACAGAGAATGCTAAACTAGCAAAATGCGAGGAGATATTTATTGTATTTCACACAAAAGTGTATTAGCTTACATTTATCTTGTAATAGCTGACTTTACCTTTTAATATTATTGTGTGGTAGTACTATATGCAGGTGCATCAGCACACAAGACAATCAGTCACACAGCTTGCGTGACTGATTGTCTACTGATCAATGTGTGGGTGAGGGGTTATGGCCTTGTATTCTCCCTCCAACGGCTTAACAACGGTCTGTCCTGCTGTCACTACACACATCTACAGTTGGCTGCCTTCCCAGCATCCTCTCTCTCTCTTCCGTCCCTCTTGTCCTTGTTGACACTTCCTGTTTAGGAGGCGTGTCGGGTAGTCACGGTAGCCTTGCGTAACCATCCTGATCCTGCAAGCTTCAGTTTAAAGACAGTGTAAAGCTAATACAGAGATTTCCTTAGAAATACGTCATACAGTATATGTTAGAAACCCATTAATGTAAACGTGAAAACACAGTTAACTCTGTGTGTAGTATTGAATTGTAGTTAGATCATTTAACTTTTTGGGAGGGCCAGAAACAGGGGATTATATGTAAATGGTCCTCCACTTAGCATACCCCTCCCCGTAACACCACAAAGATATAAAAGCATAGACAGCTTTTGAATGAGCGCAGTAGTTTTTCTGCTCCAATGCTAGTTAAAGTTATTAGTCTACTAAATACTGTCTCTTAACAACTTACGATTCCTTAGCAGCCTACAGTTTGATAGCTATTCTCATTGAGTCAGTGTGCATTATTTGAAAGCTACCGTACTGGTTTATTATCCATAGCCTACCTCATGCTGCTAACACAGGCTGTCAAATCCAGTCGGCTTTCTTGTCTTCAAATAAGCATCCAAATAAATTAATCCAACTGTCTTTATGTAGTCCAATCCTCTTTCAAATAGAAAATATTAAGCAGGTGGGAGGAGTAGGTTAAAGGGGTGTTGTTTGTTTCCACGTGAAATGTAGGTTGTAAAGCCCTTTGAAACTGCAATGTGATTAAGGGCTATATAAATAAAATTGACTTGACTTGACTTGAATGATCCAAATGAAAATATCCTATCCAACAAGCTGTAGGCTAGATTTTCATGAAAACAACAGCATTGCGGCATATGCAGGTGTCATGCCAAAAAGTGAACTGCTAAGTGGTGTGCCAGAAATTGATGTCTGTCCACGAGAGCGCACACAGCCGTATATTATAACCAATCTAATCCTTTTTACCAGTATCTAGAGAAAGTGTAAACACAACTCATAAAATGCATTTCTGCATTTGCCAATCAATTATTGGCTCAGGATAATGTTTTGGCACAATACCGCAATATGGAGGTTAGCCTAGCACACGCAATGAGAGTAGTTACAACCCCTTCTGCTGACACACCCCCAGCGTTTGAGAACAGAGAATGCTGGTTATCTTTTCACAATTTCGAAACACAGTTTAATATACTTGGCAAATTTGTATTAATTAAAATGTGACTATACCATTTTCTGTCTGTATGTCTGCTTTACACATGCTTTAATTTTGAAGCTAGATTCAGTCCGGAAAGCCTAGAAATCATTGAGAATGTGTCCGAGCAGCAACTGAACTTACGAACTTATCGACGTCGTATTGATAGCTACCGGCGTGGTTTAGGTGTGCCAACAGAGAAAACCTGATGGTTCATCCAATCAACTGCCAAGCATTTTTTGAAGGTCCCTGCCCTTTCCAAACAGTTTTGATGGATGCCTTCCCAGATGGACTTGTGACTAACAATCCATCTGGCATGTCAAGTTAGGGTCATGGCGAAAGGACTTAAAAATCCCCTGAACATATAGCTCATAATCTGCCTTTTTAAGAATGTCCTCATTGTTCCATTTTGATTTTGGAAGGGCATTATATCATATCAATAAATTACTTATAAGGTAAAGATAGGTTACAAATAATCTAATAAATGTTTAGCTAACAGTAAATACTGTACATACTTATCTGTTGTCTGTCTTTTACATTATTCTATTTATTTACTGCCATTGATACTTCCAAAGTATGATTTATATTTTTTTAATCTATAATACATTTAGATTCACTATTGTGAACGAGACAAACCACCCATAAAGTTTGAGAACTTTACAGTCAGTAAGCCAGTGATCTCTCTGTACGCACCCACGCACGCACACACATGCACACGCACACACACGCACACCCCTGCCCTAGTCTAGCATTTCCTCATCTGCCACGCGAAGCCAGACTTGAAACAGTATTAGAATGTCTGATAAGGCCTGATAAGCCCTCACCACCTGACAACGGCTGGTACTCATTTACCAACAGCACAGACAGAAGAGACCTCGTGCTAAAAAGAAGGTTAGGTTGTGTGTGTGTGTGTGTTGCTTGGTGTGGGGCTGCAAGGCTGCATGCGTTTATATTTCTGTCTTTCTTCTGAATCTAAATGTAACGCTTCCCTGGTCTCGCTGGTGTAGGACGGCCGGAGAGACTGCCCACATCCCCAGTGCCTCACGCCCTCACGTGCGATCAGGCAGATTACCGTCAGCCGTGTGGGCGTGAGGGCATAAAGACCGGTGACTCCGAGGAGGGGGTGTGGGTTATTGATTCATGTACACGTTCCTGTTCAGTTCCATGTTAGGTTTCGGGACTGTATACGCCTTTTGTTTAAGTTTTGTTTTTGAGTTTGTATTCGCTGTATGAGTTATTTTCAGTTCGATTAATTAAAGGACGAGCCGTGGGGCTCGTTGCTTTTCCGGCATCTGTGTTGTTTTGTTCGTTTGCACTCGCCTCACCACCACACAACGTAACACTAAAATAAATTAAAGATATCTGATATGAGAATTAGTTAGGCAGACCTGCCAAACCTGGTTATATAACTATACATTTTGACTAAACTAAATTAAGTGACCTATTTATAGAGATGTTACATTCAATATAATGAATAAAGTTAACACTGAAAATTAATCCTCCTGAGAGGAAGTACTCTGTATGGATTGGCGGCTCCATCCTGGCTTCTCTGTCCACCTTCCAGCATATGTGGATCAGCAAGCAAGAGTATGACGAGTCTGGCCCCAGCATTGTCCACAGGAAATGCTTCTATTGATCATCAACAAAATCATCAACAAAAAAACATAATGATATAAAAATGAGAAGAAATGTAAACAAGATTGAATTTAACAGATGAAATTGTCTTTCAAAGGAAAATAACTATTCTGTCTGCCAGCCAGAAAGGCTTTCTGGGCCTGACTTAATTTCCGACCCAGAGTAAAGCCAGTGAGTAAGGACCTGGCAGAGGCGCAAGACTAAATAAAAAATTATGACTCATGCAGATGATCTCAGATACTGTGCAAAAAGCAACACAAATGCTTTCAGTTGGATACAAACTTTTAATAATGAATTACGCTGATTACAATTGGTTAAGTTGGATCAAAGTGGACTGAAAAAAGCGTATTAAGTTCTTGTAATATAACACCATAACTGGGTCAAGTGGCTGATTTACTGACTGTCAGTTTTTAATTGCCACCTGATATGACGCACAACTCTCTATCTCACTCTCAGTTCAATTCAATTCAATGGGCTTTATTGGCATGAACGTAGAACAAAATTGCCAAAGCACTTTACAAAGTAATAATCATTGCAATTAAAATTACAATTAAACAGTTGCTAAACTCAGAAAGACTGAATACACATATTTTTCCCCCAAATACATTATTTGGGAAAAAAAATCCTCTTATTCCTTGCCCGGGGGGAGGAGCAGGTTAAGGGGGTGTTGTTTGTTTCCATGTGAAATGTAGGATGTACAGCCCTTTGAGACTGTAATGTGATTAAGGGCTATATAAATAAAATTGACTTGACTTGACTTGAATGGCTACAGCGTCAAGAAATCATTTATTTATTTTTTATTTTTTAATCTACTGGATCTTGTTTGGAAGGATTACTGTAAGAACCCAGGTTTGACAGTATTTGTGCAGAAGATCTAAGTGTTGCTGTAGGCCCTCTCTGGTTGGAGACAGGAGCAGTCATTCAACAAACAGTAGACACTTGATTTCTGAGTCCAATAGGGTGAGGTCTGGTGCTGCTCCAGTGCCCTTGCTATTAAAAAGAGTGGGACTCAAGCTGCATCCCTGTTTAACCACCCCCCCCCCCCCCCCCGGTCTCTCTCTCTCTCTCTCTCTCTCTCTCTCTAGTTCGGCGTGGCTCCACATCTCTACATCTCTCCATGCCACCGTGGGCATCTAATGGACCACAAGGCACCTATTAGGTCTGCCATCGTATCCAGGCTGCCAAAGTTTGGTGACCGTGCCTCGGCAGGTTGTCTCCAGGTCACAGCCCCCACCCGCCCGAATGGCAAGACCACCCCCCCGCCGGGGCCACGCCCAAACGGACTGGTCCGTAACTCCTCCTCTTCTTCCTGCAAATGGAGGAGAGAGGGCGGCTCTCCCACAACCCCCCCCGGCCGCACAGACTCCTCCACCGAGGACAAGACTCCTCCTCCACCTCCTGCTCCTCCTCCTCAGCTCTGCGCACCAGGGAAGGAGGTGAGGAGCGCCTGCACGGCCACGGCCAAGCTACGGAGGCCTGGTGCTTCTCTGGCGACTGCTTCTTGTCCCACGACTGTCCCCAAGCAGGCCTCTAAAGCGGGGACCAAGCTACCCCATAGTGGTCCCAAGGTGGTCCACAATGGCTCCGGTTCCGGTTCTCTCGTCCGGCCCGTGCCGATCTCCGGCTCCGAGTCACGGCCGGGGCACCCCGGAGTGGGCCCCGGCTCTTCTCTCCCCCGTGGAGGCTCCTTGGACGGCCTGTTCCGCTCCGGCGGCCCGAAGACGGCGTCCCTGGATCCCGGCAGCATAGTGCGCTCCCACAGCTTCAGCCACGTCCGCCAGATCCCCTCTCCCATCGGCCAGCCCACCGCCCACCGCTCCCTCTCCTTCAGCAGGGCCGTGGAGCGGGCTCAGCCACTGACTAGCACCCAGCTCCGCCCGCCCGGCGGCCCCCTCCTCAGGCCCCTGGGGCAGCTGAGCCCTGCGGCTCTGGGTGGGGGCCTCACTCACTCCTCCATCCCCACTCCACCACCGCCATCAGCCGTCCTCGGCTGCCTGAGGAAGCCTCTGCTTCCCGGCTGTGTGAGCTCAGGAGCTCTGGGCCTCCGGCTTGCCCATCCGGGGCAGGCCAAGGGACTTTCCACAGGCCGGGTGAAGGGCGACGTCCGGTCAGTAACTGCCCCGACGGGCAGTGCGGAGCTCCCCCTGCTGGGAGAAGCGGTGAGCAGCGGGAAGGCAGACCCTCCCGGAGGACGAGGGTGCGTTCTGGAGCCGTCGGAGCAGGCGCAGGAAGACATGTCTCTGTCTCTGTCTCTATCCTCGACCTCGGCCTCGTCTCTGGAGAGAGGGGACACCAGCGAGGAGTCCCCGGACGACCTGGACAGCTGGAAGGCCGACAGCGGGGCACAGAGCGGCCACATCCGCCACTTCCTCGACCAGACCAGGGACTGGAGCAGCAAGGGCCTGGCAGGTAAGAGAGTGCTCTGAACTGACCTGCATTGAACTGAACTGCATTTAAAGGCAGTGTTAGTCATTCTCGAACGCTGCTAACTTAAAGCTCAAATTATAAGGAACTCCCTCAGGAGCTTTGGCCCACACATTGAAACACATTGCGAATCCAAGTGGCATTGTTGATGTGAGCATTGTACGCCACTTTGTTCATGTTCCTATTTACCGTGCCACTGCTGTGTAGAAGTACAGTACCAGATTAGTGTTTCAGCATGCACAGAGAACGCCACACTAGAGGAATGCCAGGTGATATTATTATGATGTTATTATGATAAGTTTATTAGCTTATAATTAGAATCAGAATCAGAAATACTTTATTAATCCCCTAGGGGAAATTCTTTGTCACAATAACTCAGCTTGTATGTCAAGACATAATAGAACAAACTACGATAATTAACGATACAAATTCCTAAATATAAAAATATAAATGACAAATAAATAAATATTGCAGGATAATTTACCATAAATAGGTCAAATAAATAATGCATATGTCCATTATATTACAGTATTAAAATATTAAAAAGCGGCATAATAGGTAGTAATAGGTCATAGTATTAAATAATACTACGATACTAACGATGTGGCGGAACTCCATCCCAACAACAGCCTCCTACAGGTCAACCATGGTATTTAAAACAATTTATATTATGCGATATATCTAGTGTTTGCAGTTAGTGAATGTGATGCCTTGTTTGAGACAGTGGGGGTCTGATTGAGGAGTTAAAAAGTGTGATGGCCCCAGGCAGGAATGGCTTTCTGTGGCGTTCTGTAGAGCATTTTGGTAGAATTAATCTGTCACTGAAGGTACTCCTATGTTTGACCAGCATATCATGGAGTGGGTGGAAACCATCGTCCAAAATGACATGTAGCTTTGCTAGCATTCTCCTATCCGACACCCTCGCCAGAGAATCCAGCTTCACACCCACAATGTCACTGGCCTTGCGGATAAGCTTATTAAGTCTATTAGCATCTGCTACCCTCAACCCGCTGCCCCAACCTACTACAGCAAACAGTATAGCACTGGCCACCACAGACTCATAAAACATCCTCAACATTGTCCGGCAGATGTTGAAGGACCTCAGCCTCCTTAAAAAGTAGAGACGGCTCTGGCCCTTCCTGTAGAGGGCTTGAGTGTTCTTGGCCCAGTTCAATTTATTGTCAATGTGCACTCCCAAGTACTTGTAATCCTCCACAATGTCCACACTAACCCCTTGGATGGCAATCGGGGTGGCTGGTGCTTTAGCTCTCCTTAGGTCCACAACCAGCTCCTTAGTCTTTGTCACATTAAGCAGCAGATGGTTCTGCTCACACCATGTGACAAAGTCCCCCACCACAGTCCTGTACTCAGCCTCGTTCCCATTGCTGATACATCCCACCACTGCAGAGTCGTCAGAGAACTTTTGAAGATGGCAGGACTCTGTGTGGTAGTTGAAATCCGTGGTGTAGAGTGTGAATAAGAAGGGAGAAAGGACAGTCCCCTGCGGGGCCCCGGTATTGCTGACCACACTGTCTGACACACAATGCTGCAGACGTACATACTGCCGTCTGCCAGTCAGGTAGTCAACAATCCACGATACCAGGGGAGCCTCCACCTGCATCGCTGTCAGCTTCTCACCTAACAGGGCCGGCCGGATGGTGTTAAAAGCACTTGAGAAGTCTAAAAACATAATTCTCACACTGCTCGCCGGCTTGTCCAGGTGGGAGGAGATGCGGTTGAGCAGGAATATGATGGCGTCCTCCACTCCCAGTCGGGGCTGGTAGGCAAATTGTAGTGGGTCCGGGATAGGTCTAACCTTGGGCCGCAGCTGTTCCAGGACTAGTCTCTCCAGGGTATTCATAATGTGGGAGGTCAGTGCCACCGGTCTGTAGTCCTTGGGGCCACTGCACGTTTAGCGCATGCGCACTCCAACTGAAAAATGTTTGCTGCTTGTACCTGACATCTCCTGTAGTCTATAGCCCGTACTTCGTCTCCAGGCTGCTGACTGTCAACTTGGCTTGGGATGCACTGTAGGCCTGTGTGTTCTCTTTTACATTTTACACCAAAGTTCCATATAAACATGCTCGTCTTTCAAATTTTCACATGTATTAATTTGTCTGCCCTGCCCTCAATTTATTTGGATAAGAAACTAAAATGAACAAATATCTTGTACACCACCTTGCATTATATTCAATAATGCTTATACCGCTCTTGGGCCAATCAGATCTTAGAATTTCAAGGAGCAGTCCAAGATGGACGCATCTCCCCTCAACATTGAGTATTAGTTTGGCCCAGTCTGACAAACACACACACAGACAGCGCAAAGCGCTGCAGTTGCGGCCAGCCGGCCTGCCCTTGGCAGAACGTAAAGTAAAACATTAGACATTTAAGGGAGGATTCACTTCTAATCACAAGAATTATCATTAGACATACACCAGGCGACAATAGTTATATTCCCGCAGTTGTGGTCTTGACTGGTCTCGAAGTAAAATCCCGAGACCTCTTGGTCCGAGGCCGAGTAAAAATGCGGTCGAGTCCGAGACGAGACCGAGACCTTAAAAAAGTGGTCTCGAGACCGGTCTCGTGTACTACAACACTGGTTGATAGACAAACAAAATCTAACTATAATACTTAATATATGAATAATGTTTCACATTGTGCCACAATTAAGAACTAACACATCACCGAAATTAATTTTGTCAGTTAGTTAATTATGCGTGGTCTGTCAAATGTAGCATTAACAGACCTCACAGAGTACCAAGTCCAAGGAAGTGTCTAGTCCCAACCAGGTCCGCTCAACAACCATAGCGTTGTCTGTACTGGAGACATGTTTGCACTCCTCACTACCAGTCAACATGCAACAGCAACATGCTCTTCTGTCCTCAGCTGTGACTACACAACAAAGGTCAGCTTTGACTCATGGCGTGTGTGTGTGTGTTTCTCCTCAGGCGTGGTGGGCAGTAACAAGACCCTGCTGAAGTACATGACCACAGCCATCTTCCTGTACATTGCCATCCTGCTGCCAGCCATTGCCTTTGGCTCACTCAACGATGAGAGCACACGCGGCGAGATAGGTACCAACACACACACACACACACACGCACGCACGCACACGCACACACACCCTGTTTCCTACATGGGAGCTGTGTGTGTGTGTGTGCGTGTGTGCGTGTGTGTGTGAGAGTCCAGATGTGAGAAAGAGCATCATCGGTCAGAGTATTGGAGGTGTGATCTACGCTCTGTTTGCTGGTTCTCCTCTGGTCATTCCCCTCACCACAGCCCCGCTGGCCATCTTCATCAGCGGTAACACACAACACCTTGATACCATTAAAAATAAACTCCTCAACTTGTGTGCACAATTACATTTGTGGCTGAAACAAACACTGCAAAATCATTGTACATTTCAGAGTTGTTTTATAACCACTAAAATGTCTTATATTCAAAGAGATATTGTACGATACTGAGGCTCCATGCTTGTGTGTGTGTGTGTGTGTGTGTGTACAGTAATCCGGGGGATCTGTGATGACTATAACTTGGACTTCCCAGCCTTCTACGCCTGCATCGGCCTGTGGAACTGCCTGTTCCTCATCCTGGGAGGCGTGTTCAATGTCAGCCTGCTAATGAAGCTCTTCAAAAGGTCTTAGTTAGCAGCTAGCCGTTACACAGCTCTTGGGGCTTGCAGTCGATCTGTTGGACACACAGAGAGACTGCATTTCACCCTGATTATGTTGTTGCTGTACACATGCTGTCGCTGTGTTTTCCCAGGTCCACAGAGGAGGTCATTGCTCTGTTCATTTCCATCGCATTTGTGGTTGATGCTGTCAAAGGAACCATCAAAAGTGAGATTGTATCTATATTCTACAGCAGGGGTGCCCAACTCCGGTCCTGGAGGGCCCCTATCCTGCATATTTTAGATGGCTCCCTGCTCCAACACACCTAACTCAAATCAATGGGCTTCTGCAGAGACTGATAACGAGCCAATCATTAGAATCAGGTGTGTTGGAGCAGGGAGAAAACATGCAGGGCGGTAGCTCTCCAGGACCAGGGTTGGGCACCCCTGTTCTACAGTATCTCTTGAGGATTTCAGGCTGACATCACAGGTCACGTGATTTTGCCGCCATCGTCATATTGTGGGTGAAAAACGCTACCTACTTGTAATTTCTGACTTTTAATGATAAAATGAAGCATCCCTTATTCCGTTTTATTGCCTGAACCACTTTTGTTTTCGTAAAGGCTTTGACTTTCAGTTAGACAGTTCATGAAAATGTATTTCTGTATTTTATATCTTGTTGGTAGTGCATCCTGTCACGTAGCAGCTTTCAGGCATTTATCAGTTTACAAGTCACAAATGATAAGTAGGCAGCGTCACACAATACAAAGTCAATGGAAAAACATTTTGACAACCAAAATGGTACATATGTTGTTATGGCAACAGTGATGGTCAGAATCCTCAGTAGCTGTATGTCTGTCCTCTCTGAATAGTCATGTCAAATATACATATACACAGCTAAAAATAGTAAAACCGTGATTAATTCTGCTACATTAGTGTAACAACGTATAACATGTTTGCTAACCACATAGTGTGTTGGTGTGTGTGTTCAGTCTTTAACAGGTACTACCATGCACCCACCCTGTCTAACGGCAGTGTGGAGATCTTCCAGCAGCTCCACAGCAGGGTGGATCTACTTGGCGGGGACAATAGAAGTGCCACGGTGACCGGGCTGTCACTCAATGACTTCCCAGAATCCTTTATCCAGTGCACCAGAGAGAGGCCAACCCTCTGCCTGCTGCTCATGATGGGCACGTTGTGGATGGGCTACACCCTTTACCAGTTCAAACGAAGGTAAAGACTGCTGCGCTGCACACACACAACACTGTCTCTCAGTGTGGGTCTGGGAGTCCAAGAGTCACAAAATACTTTTACAGGAGTCATAATATACACATTTTCAGAGAATATTTTAAATTGCACTGTTCTTGGTTTTTTTTGTTTATTTTGCTGCCGCTTCTCCTTCAGTCTGTCTTATTTTTTATATGTTTACCTGTAATGTTTTTGTCTTCTCATAAAGTTAGGTTAGCTGTTTTTTGTTTTTTTACTTGACTGACGTTCTTTTATTCCCGACTGCCTTCGTTTCGTCAAGTTGCGCAGAACTAGCTCCTTGCTAGCTACCTAGCTACCAGGCTACACTACCACACCGGATGGTTTGACATCATGTTTTGACACCGATGACGGCGCGACTGCTTGTTCGGTCTGCTTGGACATGGACTACATGACATGGATTACATGTCAGAGACTGCATGGCGGTTTTCTGTCTGATTCGCTGGGGAAGTTTTATTGGTTCCAGCTGTGCTTCGACAATTGCCTGCTCCGTTCTGGTCTACGTGCAATGACCCGGGGATGGTGGTGGTTGTGTCCCTCTACCGTGTCAAGTCTACACCATCTCACTGCCCGTATTTCACTGGATCTCACCAGTACCTGACACACGGTGTCCTATTGCTCTTGGACGAGGTAGTGTGGATCGGAGCAATCTCAAAATGGCTCGTTAGTTTAGCTTAGCTTACTTGTAACCATAAAATAAAAAAATGTCATAATGGTTATTTAATAACTCAGACTTGCGGGGCACCACCTAGCTCTAATGGCCCGTATCGACATCATATACTGACCCGCCGTAGCTTGAAACGGCGTAAAATGTAAGAATTAACCCTCCCACTGTCCTAAGGCATTTCAGCAGACTAGCAGCAGTGGGAGCAAACCACGGAATGTCATATGTCCGTGTTGTGGTTGCTGCCCGCTACTGGCAAGTGCACCGGGTCATTTTGACCCATAAGACAGCGCGAGGGTTAATAATATTTGATTAATTTCTTGAATTAATTAATTAATTTCCATCTTAACTGAAGGGTTAATTAATTAGGGGTTGATTACAATAAAACAATCTCTAGAAACATGATGTGAAATAACTCACAGCAGCTCATAAATCCCGGTTTAAAGGATACAAGTGTAACGGTCTCGGCCGTGCCTTCGATGGGGGGCTCACCCCCCCCCACCATTACCGGGGCCTGCGTACTCCCGCCTCAGGTTACCAGATGTTCACTTCCCCAGTGCTCCCTGTCTCACGGGTGTTCACGTTGATTGTTTATTGTTTGCACCTGTGGGTCCTGTGTGGGTATTTAGGTTGGGATTTGTCTTTTGTTCTTTGTCGGTTATTGTTTCCTGTCAGTTGCTGTGTGATGAGTGTATTTGCATGTCTTTTTCATTAAACATTGGTCATTTATGAAACCTGTGCCCGGTTCCTGCCGATCCCACACCACAGCGTAACAGCAAGTTAGTTGGCCAGGAACCAAGGCAAAACACCGTTTGACAACAGAGGCCTGACTACCTTAAGGTGAACACTGGAGCTAACGGCTAAGGCTAACTGAGGTCTGTAAGGGAGGAGTGAGAATGAGGCTGGGGAAAAGCACAGAAAATCTATAGAGGAATTTGTGACTTCTATTAATCACCACCAGCTGAATAAAACCAGAAATGTGATTTTACCTTGCTGTGGGACTGTAAGGTAATCGTAGCGTTACGCGGGTTTACCTTTCAGCTTTAGGCCAAATGTCGTCTATACCGAGTTGGTTTGCACTATTTCAGTATAGTTCAAATGCCCGTCAATGAAGATGTTTATCAGATCAATTGACTATTCGCAACTAGAACATTAGTAGAACAAGTCACAAAGTCTCCTGGCTATAAACTACAAAAAAGGTTAATACCGTGATACATGAGAAAATAGTTATAAAAACATGGTTAAAATGTTTTTTAAAGTCACTTGTTAAACTAACTTAGAAACCGAACGAAGTACCCCGTAAAGTAAATGAGAAACAAACGAGGTTGCCAGACATGGCAACGTCTAGAGGTTAAAACTTAAGGTAACTTCATCACACATTCCTACATGAGATTGAGAACAAAGAGAGTAACATGCAAATAAAGTTATGTACAAGGTTGTGAGATCTCGCACTGGTATTTAAGGCAGGGAGGAGGGGCTACCCCTCATCGAAAAGGGGAGTGTTAAAAGGTGTCTCTACTTTCCTAATTTAGAAATTTTTTGACTTTATAATGTGATTTCTAAATCTGTTGTCAAACAAAGATAAAGCAAGGAAAGAAACTTAATTCTTTCACAGATAAACATGGAAATAATAAACAGAAAAATGAAGCATATACACAAAAACATTAGTATTAATCAAACCACACATATAAAGCATGGTTATATATAATAATTAAAGAGAGAAATTAGTAATATGATCTATGCATTTAAATGTTATATTTAACGTGTGCATATTCCATTTTTGATGGTGGCATTGAATTATGCCAACTAATTTAACCTGACTATATATACATGGGCTTGTTTTAAGGAGAATTTTGGACAAGTAGAAACATTTAAAACATTACAACACGCCTGCTCCTCACAGCATGGCAGTGTTGTAGTCGAGACCGCCTAATCCGAGACCAATTCTTCACCGAGACCAGTGTTCTGAGACCAAGACAAGACCTCGACTTTGAGTGGAAACCGAGTCAAGACCAAGACCAAGACAGAGCGAGACTGAGTCGAGACCGAGACCAGTTAGTCCCATATTGCAAGATATATAGCCTTCTTGCACACACTGCATTAACCGTGTAGTAGCCTATATTATGCATGTGTGCAATTCATCGCCTAACATTGTCGGATTAGATGGAGGCATGACGTTACGTAGTATTTTCTTTATGTGTAGGCCTACAATTGAATACACGCCTTAGGAAAGTAGGCCTATTAATAACCAATTTCACATACATTAACAAAATTAGGTTGGTGAGTGGCAGGGTTGGATTGGGACTGAAAAACTGCCATGGACTTTGAAGCCAACTGGCACGAGAGCTGTCCAGAGTAGATCCAGAGTAGTAGCAAATAGAAATAGTCTACACACCATCCACTGTAATAAACTATGATGCAGTAGTTTATTTAATTTTGTAGATAGCCTGGCCCTTTCTTTTGGACATTAATTGTTTTTAGGCTACAATCAGTAGCCTAGTCTGTACATTTAAAAACAGCTGGGGTGAATCTATCAGACCTTTTGGGGAATATGAAATACTGTAAAAAGCCTTCTAAATTACACATTTAACTGTATAACAGGTTACATTAACGTTTCCATAAAACACTTAATTTTTATGAAACAATGTGTGCCTTTTCTGTATCCTTATGGTGTTAATGTCTTTATGTAATTCAAAAATAATAGAATATAATGCCATAAGTGTCTCAGCAGGCATTATGTATTGCTTTCAAAAGGAATTATATATTTATATAATTATATAATATTCAGGAACCAGGAATGCAAAATCTAACATTAGGGATAAAACGTAGGCCAGACAGAAAATAATCATAATTTCGTCTTGTTTTTTATGAGTGCTATAAAAAGCAATTTGTATGTGCTTCCGCACCAAAAAAAAGAGTTAACAACCTAATCCTATTAGCTACGCAATTAGCCTAGCAAACAGAGTAAACTTTAGAAAAATTAAAACAATAGCCATCGTTTGGATGTTTGAATTATGCTTATCTAAACTTAGAAAATGTTCCCGCTTGTACCTGATATCTCTTCTATAGCCCGTACTGCGTCTCCAGGCTGCTGACTGTCACTTGGCTTGGGATGCACCATAGGCCTGTGTGTTCTGTCTTTTACATTTTACACCAAAGCTTGGAGTCCTCGTCTTTCATTTTTTTATTGATGAGGCTAGTAGACATGGAATCAAGTTGACAGGAATAAGATTTGGATTTCATAATGAGTTCAGTAATGGACTTTTCAGTGGCCGGGATGGAGTCAGAGAGGCAGGAGGTAGAGGTTGAGACAGGTTCTCAGCAGGGGTGGAGGGTGATTGTAGCTGGAGGTGGATGTTAATATGTCTTTCATTGAAGAAGCCCAGACATGAATTGCACAATTCAGGCGGGGGGACAGGGTCGGAGTTATCAGGAGGTTTGAGTACCGTATTTTCCGGCGTATAAGACGACTTTTTAACCCAGGAAAATCTTCTCAAAAGTCGGGGGTCGTCTTATACGCCAGATGTCGTCTTATAGGGCGGTGCTGAAAACTTCCGAGCCAGACTGGAGAATCTGTGGTCGCCGCATACTGTGGGGGGAGCTCAAAAACGGCCGCATCCCCGTCGTATGCGGCGACCATATGACCGTATGAAAGCAGCAAGGGCGGAAAATACGGTAGGTGTTTTACTGTCGAAAAAATAACTAAGGTTTTATCAGAGTTGATAATGGAGGAGTAGTAGGAAGATCTGGCTGTGGAGAGAACAGTTTGTATTTTGAGAGGTGATCCATGTAAGATTGTGACTGAGATTCTAGTCCATTCCTCTTGTACAGATGCTCAAGACGCCGTCCAGCAGCCTTCAGCTGCCACAGCTCAGGGGTTTACCAGGGGGTAGTGTGATTAAAGGAGACTGAGCGGGTTTTGAGGGGAGCAAGGGTATCCAGAGAGGAGGAAAGGCAGTCATGGTAGTGAGTGTTGAGTTCCAGGGGAGACAGAAGTGGGACAGGGTTATATGCTTTGGGAGGGGGGCAGATATTTAGAATAAGATGGGTTTGTTGTGGATCAGATATGGGGAGGTGTCCCTCTAACATTGTCAGGAGAAAACCAGTGGAGCAGACTAGATATAATATGGCCTTTGTTGTGAGTTGATGAAATCCATGTCATCAAGTAACAACATAAAATCAGCAGCGAATTGACAACTAGCTGATGTGTCAACATGAATATTAAAATCGCCCACAAGCAGTACAGTGGGAGACTTAGCACTAATAAAAGTAAATAGTGAGGACAATTCTGTTAAAAACATGCAAGTTAGTTTGGGAGGTCTGTATATAGTTACAACAATTAGAGGTTGGAAGCCAGTGAGTTTAAAAGCAAGACATTAAAATGTAGTGGAAGGAGGTACACTAAAATATTTGGCTTTTAGATTGTCACGGTGAAGAACAGCAACCCCGCCCCCTCGTCCTGTAATGCGTGGTTGAGATATGTAAACAAAGCCAGGTGGGGCGGAAAAATAAATGTGGTTGCTGCTACGTTTCTGTTAAACATAGAATGTCTAGATTGTTGTCAAGTATGAAATCTTGGATGAGTAGGGCTTTGTCAGAGACGGAGCAGACATTGAATAGTGCAAATCTAAGACTGTCATTGGAAATTGGTTTTGTAATCGCTATAGGAACCTGGCATAGCGATGGCTGTGGATGTCCAATTGAATTGTGAGAGGTGATGCGTTGTTTCGATCA
This sequence comes from Typhlichthys subterraneus, assembly GCA_027564835.1. Classification (NCBI taxonomy): domain Eukaryota; kingdom Metazoa; phylum Chordata; class Actinopteri; order Percopsiformes; family Amblyopsidae; genus Typhlichthys; species Typhlichthys subterraneus. The sequence goes on from JAODUH010045042.1 coordinate 18,251, forward strand.
AAAGGAGCTGATACCGGCAGAGTTGTTGGTGCTGAATGTGTAATTTCGTCGAGACCCACGATGGTCACATCGTGGACGACTGAGAATTTCAGTATGATCAAACAGAGTTTGAGGGGTGATGCAGGACCTTGATTTGAGATGTAGCAGTTCAGCTACGGAGTATTTGAAAAGAGATTAGATGGGGACGGTGTTATTCCACATCAGGGAGACGATTTTGACTAGATAACGGAGGGATACTGCTGCAGTCCACTAGAGCAGGTGAGAAGTGCCGAAACACAGCCGAAAGCCGTTGGTGAAATAATAATAAGATAGTTGATGAAATAATAATAAGATAGTCCTCTACTAATGAATCCAAAAGTAAGCTGGGGTGCCCAATCGATTATAAATAGATAGGAAATGTCCCGGTAAGTCATATAGCTTCTTCGGGTTAATGTGTACAGTAGAACCCTCCCGGGACGTCGTTGGTCCTGGTACCGTACACTGCTGTATGCTAGTAGCTCAGTGGCTAGCTAGCCAGGGCATTGTCGTAATTATAATAATTGTAAATTATGCAAATTGGGGGATAAAAGAATGTTGAATGTCACCAAAAACCGCTGACTTAACTAATAAAACAAAATAATAAATGCTAATAATGTTTCAGCCTCTAAAATATATTATACACAGAAGGAGAAGCGGCTGCCAAGTGTGCCTGTGTCCTCCCCTTCAGCCCTTTGTTGCAATGGTAATTTTATATATCCCTCCCGCAGGCCTATGTGTCAACATAGAACTTTTTTTTTTTTTTTTTTTTTGCCAGTAGAGGGCGCCAAACACAACACGGACATACGACGTTCTGCGGAGGGATATACACACTATCTAGTAATCCAACTGAGTGAGCAACCAATGTGCGCCACAATGACAACAACACAGCGTTTTTTGTCCGATAAAAAGTGCTCAATAACGCCACAAAAAAGCATTCATCCCTAACCGTTTAGGGATTATGAACACTCTGTCTCATCATCACTTCAACCACAAACATCTACATGTCACGGTTCGCGGCCGCTCAGGCAGCAGACAGCGCCAGGTCAACGGTTCAGCATCGGACAGCGCTGCAGCCGCCACGTCAGCCTCCTAAATGCACCTCGCGTGCGGCAGCCTCGCCTCGACTTCCTGGGCAGCATATAAGAACTTATCCGCCCTGGCACCTGTTGCCATTCTACGGATGCACGTACCAGCGATCCCGCAGTATCCTCTGCTTGCCTTTGCCCGACTGCCACGTCTGTCCCCTCTTCGCCGCAGCCCGTCTGCACCTCTACGCCTCGCCACCAGCGACTACAACGCTGCACCTCGCCGCCGGCGACAGCGGTTGTATTCTCAACTAACTGTCTTAATAAATCTTTTTTACTTTTATCTATCGTCTACTGCCTCTGTGTTCCACGCCTGGGTCTTCGTCCTGCCTCCACCCCGTATCGTGACACTACAGTATGCTACAGTACCGGCGGTACAGTATATAAATTGATCCAGCAGAAAAATATTGCAAATTCACGAACAGAACAGACCAGCAGTACCAACAGTACCGTAGTAGTTTAGCTAGTAGCTAGGTAGGACAGCACACACGACACAATCCTCTAGCCTTGTTAATTATCCTACAGCTAAATCAACACAATGACGCTAAACTCACAGCGCTGATTTGCTGCTAATAAAAGGAGGCGTT
>JAODUH010045053.1:0-19940 GCA_027564835.1 Typhlichthys subterraneus
GAAACCTGCTGCTGATAGTGTGGCCTGGGTAGGTTAGACATGGCTGATGCTTGACAGTAGACCTACGTGTGTAAATTCATTTAATTGGATTAGCCCCATGGATCGGTTGAAACTGTGCTATTGTCACCGATACCGAACCGGCTATTTATGTCAGTATCGGACCGATTTCCGATCTCAGTATTGCATCGGTGCCATCCATACATTTAAGTACAGCTAAAACAAGTTTCAGTCAAGCTCTGACTGTAAAGCTTCCTCAATATGTATTTGGTGGCTGTATTCAAGGGTTGTTTTCATGTCTTGTCACATGGATGTTTGGAACATGTACATCTCTGCCTGTACTTTATATTCTCTGGCAGGTGCGTGTGTGCACGTTGTACACTGTGCGGCTAACACACGGCCAGTTCCACTGGACTATCAAGAGGAAATACAAGCGCTTCCAGGAGCTTCATCGAGACCTCTATAAGCACAAGATGATGCTTCACTTCCTGCCTCTGGGGAGGTTAGTGTGCCAAATACATTTGCACTCTTTATCTAAATCGTGCAAATCCAGCTCTGTGGCTGAACATTTGTTTTGTTTTCCATCGGAGGGCTGTGGCAGAAAGGAAAGCGACGGCTTCTTGTGATTCGTCATGTAGCTCATCGGTGTGATTTGAAAATAGTCAAATTTCTCTGATAGGTTTGCAAAGGAGAGGCAGCAGCTGAGGGCTATGTCTGAGGAAATGCCTGTTCTGAACAGCACTGAAGCCAACAGGCGGACATCCAGCAAACCGGTATTAAATTGACCAACTGGGAAAATGCAGTGCTTTTTTTTTCATGCCGTGAGCTTGATATCATGGCCCTGAAGATGTCTGCCTGAATGACTGAATGCATATATTGTATTTAATAGAATATGTCACATATCTCACTTGAGTAAGACACCATTGTCCATTTCATTCATGAGTTTCATTAATTCTTTCATTCACGATTCATGATAATGTTATAATTAATTGACTTATGATGACCTCTATGGGTAGCAATCTAATCTAGGAGACCTCATCCAACAATCCATTATTATGTAACATTCATGACATATTTCTATTATTACGTGACTGGAAATTTAGTAGGATGAGAATAATGTTTAAAACCCTGTAAGACCCAATGTGATAAATGTACGTCACTTAGCTTTCCAATATACACATTTACAAATGTTTCTTAAAAAAAAACACATTTACTATCAATGGCAAGACAATAGAACCTTTTGGTTATGTAAATGTAGTCTTTAGTCTTTTTTTGGAGTACTAAGTGATGTTTTCGTTGGACTAAAATAGGTCTTACAAGGTTTTAACTCAGATGCTCCTGTTATTGCAGAAGTACCTTGAGGAATATCTAAATGGATTGTTGGAGAACACCTTCTGTAGGAATGCCCACTGCATGGTAAAAGAAACACACACGCACGCAAGAACACACACCCACACACACACACACACACACACACACACACACACACACACACACACACACACACACACACACAATTACTACTACACACCTACATTCTTTTGTATTTTAATGCTAGCATTGTTTGTTGTCTTGATTTCAGCTTGAATTCCTTGACGTCAGTGCGCTTTCCTTCATCACTGACCTCGGACCCAAAGGCCTGTAAGCAAACTAGCATAACGAGAACACAAAATTGACAGTGGCAATGATGAATTACGTAGTGGAGATGTAATTTTTCTCTCAGGGAGGGGCCCATATTCAAAAGGTCGGGGGGTCACCGTGTCCAAGGCTTGAACTGCATTGGCCACCACCAAGTATGCTTCCGCTGGTCACGGCGCTGGCTGGTGGTGAAGGACTCCTTCCTGTTCTACATGAATGGAGACCACGGCATCATCTCCTTCGTACTGCTGTTTGACCCAGAGTTCAAAGTTAAAGTTGGCAGCGCACACACCGACACCAAGTATGGGGTCTGCTTTGAGAACTTTGCTCGGTACGTCAGCGACACATCCACATAATCTGTAAAACAGTTAGGTAATTTAGAGGATGCTTTGATTTGAAGTGATTTACAGGTTGTACAAGGAACAGAATAGGAAGTTAATGTAGGCATCGGTTTAAAGTTCTAGGGACGGTTTCACAGACATGGATTAAGCCTATTCCTAGACTAACAGCCTTTTTCAATGGATATTCTCAATTAATTTTTGTTTTTGTCTTGGACTAGGCTTAATCCATGTCTGTGAAACCGGCCAATAGTCAGCTATTGTAAGATAATACAGTCAAATTCAAAAAATCTGTCAAATTCAACAAATGTCTCCTTGCATTTAATTATTTTACCGATCTCTGTGCATGGTGAAAAAATAATATGGTACATCTGCACAGCCCAGGCTCTGTAAATAGGAACATATAATAGTAGAACATAGAATAGAACATATATAATATATATATATATATAATATGCCCTTGGCTTTGCAATGCGTTTCAATGTGTGGGGCGGAGCTTCTGAGGGAGTTTGATTTGATTCGAGTTATCAAGCATTCTCCAGAATGAGTAACCCTGCCTTTAAGGATGCTGACAGGTTGGCCAACTCCAGGGCTCCCAGACCTCCCCAGACCCCCCTGTAAGGTCTTGGTTCTGAACACACTGTGAAATATGTCATTGTTAAATCACAGCATGTCTTATAGAGTAACTAACTAATTATAAGAGCAAAAATAGACAAAAATAACAGCCTTTCTGCATTCTATATGCATCTATAGATACACAGCTCTATACTGGCCAGTGGCACTAACCAACACGTTAGGTTCATTCTCCATTTAGCACCATGTGACCATTGTAATGTGAAGCATTAAGTAAATGCTAAGTTAAAAGAGAGAGAAAGAAAAAAACATTACTGATGTAGATAACGCAATTTGGATTTAGGTACAATGTTCTCTGTCTCAGGGAACATTGTTGACAAATTTCAGCTTGCCAAGAATACAAGTTCCACATAGTCATGCTTAAGACTATAGCGCCATTTTATTGCTAAAGAGAAGGGCATGAAGTGTGTGACGCAATCTTCCTTGTTGGGTGTGCTTTGTTTCTTTAGGAGTTTAGTCATCAAGTGCAACAGCTATCGACAGGCTCACTGGTGGAGCCATGAAATCAATCAGATAGCAGAGGCCTGTGATTACATCAAAGTACACCGCTTTGAGGGCTTTGCCCCTCCCCGAGAGGAGTCCCTCACAAAATGGTCAGATTTGTCGTCTGCCGGAAATTTGCAACGTCTTTTAGTGTGGTTTGCCCTCCCTGATTATCACGCTTTGTTCTTTGTGTGGTCATAAGGTATGTGAACGGCAGCGGCTATTTCTCAGACCTGGCTGATGCTTTGGAGCAAGCCAAGGAGGAGATCTACATCACAGATTGGTGGTGAGAGTCAGAAAGATCTAGATGTGTCCTGTAAATAAGGTTACGGTGTACGGCATTTTGGCTGCGTTTGGAGCACGTTCATAGGCCAAGCGTGTTATTGGTTCCCCTCAGGCTCAGCCCTGAAGTGTTCCTGAAGAGGCCGGCTACTGACACATACTGGCGCCTGGATGAGATACTCAAGCGCAAAGCTGTACGGTTTTCACTCTGGAACGTCTGTTCTGTCGTTTCACATTTGATCCAAATGGGATACCCGTCAACCTGTAAATAACTGTATTATTTCCGCTGCTGTCCTGTTCTGTGTGATCTCCATAGCAACAAGGTGTCAAGGTGTGCGTGCTGCTGTATAAGGAGGTGGAGATGGCGCTGGGCATCAACAGTGAGCACAGCAAGAGGACACTCATGAATATGCACGCCAACATCAAGGTTTACCGTCTCGTTGCCTTCTTCACATTTAAAGGTGCTCTCCTTTTCAGTGCTCGCAGCCAGGAAGCCCAAATTATGGCTCCAGCTCGCTGTTTATGTTTGTAAAACAAACAAATAAACATTGGGACGTGAGTGATGAGTGTTGTAGGGAGAGAGTTGTAGAGAGCAGCTGCCATCACTGTTGGGAACTGATTTCAGTAACAACATTGGTAGCGTCAGACACATTATGGAGTGTACCTTTTAACATGTGAAGGGTTCGCATGCAAAAACCTCTAAGTTCATCTGACAACAAGTTTTTAAATGTATTTAAAATTATTGATTTAAATTAGCAATAATTATTAGGATTCTATATTTGGGTTCACTCATTTCACGTTTATTGCGATGGAAAGGTTATTTGTCACTGAATAAAAAGTAATATCTTCCAAAAAAAGTGGCTTTATTAAATTAATGATTTCAATATGCACATTTAAAAAGTAAAGATGTCAGATGGACTTGGAGGTTTTTGCATCTGAACCTTTCATATGTGCTCTGTCTTCTCTTTGGTCTCTCACCTCCTCACGTGAAACGTCCCGGCCCTCAGGTAATGCGCCATCCTGACCACGTGTCCTCTGTGGTGTTTCTGTGGGCCCACCATGAGAAGATGGTGGCCATCGACCAGTCGGTAGCCTTCGTGGGAGGCATCGACCTGGCTTTCGGACGGTGGGATAACAGCCAGTACCGCCTGACCGACCACGGCTCTGAGATGACGGACGGGCGCGTTGTGGAGGCAGAGCCGACGGACGGCGCCAAGGTAACGGCTGTTTACATTAGTTAGTCCCACTCGATACTTTACCTGGCAGGAGTTTCATTTTGTCTTAGACTATGGCAAACATTTAGTTGGAAAAAGATTTCCTTAGAGTTATGTAAAGAGTTATGCAATAAGTACACAGCTGAGTACAAAAACAAAGAGACAATACAAGATAAGATATATTCTTAATCCTAAAATGAATGTTTATGACATCAACAAGGTAGCATTTATTTTGGTTTGTTGGCCTACAAATATGTTTATAATGTGGCATTTTTATGTGTTTATTTACTCTTCTGTCTGATGTTGCATTCGCTCTTTAATCCCGCTGCTGAACTTGTTAGGTAGCTTTGTCAGCAACTGGCCTTAGTTTGTGCTTGAGTAACCTATTATGTAATTCATTTCGTAGTGTGTAAGGTACAGTATGTTATCACAGTTTTGTAAGCATTTTATCTGTTTTGGTCAGGGTCTTTATTATTCAATATATACTTAACTTACATAATACCAGAGTAAAATACTATTTTGCCTCTTAATGCCACAATGTCCCTTGGTTTTAAGGAACTATGTGCTCAAGCACACCCATATACAGTAGATACAGTATGTTTTGAATGTACAGGGTTTTTGCTCATTTGTATCCCCTGGTGGCCATAAATTATATTACCATATTAGGAATGAAAACATGAATATCTATATGTTTTTGTTCACCAGAATAATGGCTCATCTGAGGGTCCAAAGCCATCGGAGACAGTGCAAGAAATGCAGCAAGATCTCAGAGGCAACACTAAACTGTGGCTTGGCAAGGATTACAGCAACTTTATCAGGAAAGACTGGACCCAGCTAAACCGACCATTTGAAGGTACACCAAACATCACACTAGCTTCCATTACTGATTAATCAGCCTTCACGTACACTCACAGGCTGAACAAAGCTTCTCCCTCTCAGATAACATTGACCGTACACAAGTACCTCGTATGCCCTGGCGTGACCTGTCTGTCGCTACTCATGGCAAAGCTGCCCGGGACATTGCCCGTCACTTCATCCAGCGGTGGAACTTCACAAAGGTCAGTCTTCAAACAGAAGTGCCCAGGGAAAATCTTGGCAAGCATGACTCAGCAGAATGTCAACAAAGTAGAAGCATCTGATGTTTTGTATTTCCTTTTTGTGTCGTCTGCTCCAGATCTTTAAGAACAAGTACAAGGACGAGTTTTACCCTTGCCTCCTCCCCAAGTCTCACAGCACGGCTCAATTGTTGCCATTTACTGTCCCTGGGTCCAGCAAAGCAACAGTACAGGTAGCTGATGTTGTTTCCTCATGTTAGAAGTCATAAACTGGTTAAATTAAAAGAACACATCTGTATTTCATCAAGTTTTTCAATGGAATGGAATGCTCCCATGGCAGGCAAAACAAACTCAACAGGCAGAGGTGGCAACAATACATTCAATACTTAAGTATATAAGTGTATATATATATGTATATATATATGTGTATATATAAGTATTCAAGTCTTCATGTTATTGGGAAGATGTGCACTCATGCAAAATATCAACTATTTCTCTCAAATGCATTAACATTAAAGTAATGAGCCTGTTTTGAAAATGTATGGAGTAGAAAGTACAGATATTTGTGTTAAAATGGAGTTTGTAGTAACATTCTATGTCTTTATGGTTGCATACTGCAGATTGACATGTAAACAGGCACTGGCATTCAACTTAGTAATACAAAATTAATATAAACTGACAGTCAATTGTATTAATAGTATATATACTGTATATTATATCCTCCTCCTGACCAGGGATACGACAGGGTTTTCCTGCTAAAATTAATTTGAAATTAAATATAGTTTTTAATGAATGTGATATTATCAATATATTATTCAAAACAAATGATCTTCAAGTTTACATTTAACAGTATTTAATGTTATTATAGGCAACTCGTTTGTTTAAAATATCATATATGCTTACCTAGTATTCATTCAAATGTTAAAATATCTGACAGAAAGGTAGTACAATAAGTAAAACAAAATGAGAAAAAAGAAAATAATAAACAAGCACATGCTATACTGTATATATGCTACATAAATAAGCACGTACTGTATATATGCTACATAAATAAGCACATATTGTATATACGCTTCATATGTGTGAAAGAGACAAACACATGGTTTCCTTGTATCAAATGCCATATGGTTTCCTTGTTTCATTTTATCAGGTGTTGCGCTCTGTGGACCGCTGGTCAACCGGGACCTGTGAGAACTCCATCCTTAATGCCTACATCCACACCATTGAGAAGAGCGAGCACTATATCTACATTGAGGTACGGTATAAGGCACAGCACATTGCATACAACAATGTGTCACTATTACTACTAACACACAATAGTCAAGGTAAACACATTTAAAGGACATCACTTTCTAAGATGTGATTTAAAAGAAAAGACGTCTTTTCTGTTATCACTGTACCTTTCTCTGTCCCAGCTCACACATAGTCTCTGCCTCTCCCTCCAGAACCAGTTCTTCATCAGCTGTGCTGATGGGAAGAGTGTTCACAATGGGATTGGTGATGCAATTGTGAAGAGAATCTTACAGGCCCACAGGTGTGCCGTCACTATAACAACTCCCCCCGTCTGTGTTTGTGGCTGCAGTGAAGTGTGTTTTTAGTGCTTCATTTGTTTGTGCACATGAGCTTTTCTGCATTGGTCAGTTAAATAATTAGGACATGCAGTTTACAGTATACTGTATCTACAAGTTATTTAGTTATTAGGCATTTTCAACCTTTACTTGAGTATCCTGATAGATTCACAGGTACACTATATAGTATAGTATATGATTAAGCCTCTGAAGATACATTTAAACCCTGTAAGATGATGTATAATTATATTATTATTTGATGTTATTGGGTGTAATTTTTCATATTTATTCACTCACTAATAATGAATGCAAAATGCAAATGGGTTTCAGTGAGCAGAAGAAATACAGAGTGTTTGTGGTCGTGCCTCTACTGCCTGGATTCGAAGGAGACATCAGTGCAGGAGGTGGAAATGCCATCAAGACTATTCTGCACTTCACTTACAGGTCAGTAAATTGTCCTTCGATCACTCATCATCACTCCACCTACATACAAACACTATCAATTACGGCAACCATTTGAGCACTTACCTCTGCTGCCTCAATCCAGAATAATAAGAAGTCTACCTCATATGAGTACCATACCCTGCCTTTGCCTTTATTGTTGAAACACAATAAACGACAGCTGTTCAGCGACAGGGTTGCAAGTGATGCAAAAAACTGCTAGAAACCTGATTTGAATAGCGTTTCAAACCACCTCCAGACGTGGTTTGGATCTGATTTTCAAAATGAATTGGTTTTATGTGTTTTTTGTTGTTCACACACTGTCAATAATCAGTTTTAATACATTAGTTTTAATACATACATACTGGATATTCCAAAAAATTGATTTGGGCTGGCAGTCTGAACATAGCCTGTCAGATGGCACATTAGGTTAGGTAGGTCATGTTTAAAATATTTTTTTATTTTCCATTATATTTAAAAAACAGTGCCAGGGAATTCCGTTCAGTTCCAAAAGAATGTCTGTTTAAAATGATGGAAAATCTGGAAAAAAACAGACATTAAAAGCCTTTAATGTCTTATAGGACAATGTGCCGAGGAGAGCACTCCATCTTGTCAAGGCTGAGGGAAGGTTAGTCTGCCATTGTCTGTCTGTCTGTCGGTCTCCTGTCATTCTCAGCTCACAAATATACCTGACATTTCAAGATACGGGCTCTCATCTCTAACGTTTCTTTTTCTCTGTCCTCCTGTTCTGCATCTTTATAACTGAAGCTCCTAGGTATCTGTCCATCTGGTCTATTTACGTTTGCTCTTTCACATTCATCCATATGCTACATAACCACATTGCTTACGGTGTGATTCATTTGGCTGTTTGCAATGTCTCTGATGGCCTTCTCACCTACCTTAGTCGAGGGCCGCTGGAGTGAATACATCACCATTTGCGGCCTGAGAACACATTCCCAGCTCTCCGACAAACTCGTCACAGAGCTCATCTATGTTCACAGCAAGACCCTCATTGCCGACGATCGTCGATACATCATTGGTGAGTCACGGAGAGTGCAAGCTCAGGCCAAGGACAGGGCTTTGCGGTAGCTTTGAGTCATCACTGAACTCATTCATAAAATAGCTCATTAATAATCTTCTGAACATCTCTTTATTAAGCATGCTTGACAAGAGGGTCGGTTAATGTTAAAATGTAATTACGGTGATAGCTTTTGGAGTGTTTAAAAAGTAGTTTGAGTGCTGAAGGGAAACAGTCCTTAGTGCTTGCAAGGGAACTTTCTGTTTTAGTAGTGTTATTAGCCACATATACAGTAGCTACCTCATAATAAATCTAGCCACAGTAATTAGTAGCAGCAGTCAAGTACTCATAGAATAAGGCCACAGAGTGTGGTTGTCTCTTGAAAATCCCACCATCTGGTGGCTTTCTGATTGAAACCCCTGACACATTGGAAGAGACTAGCAGCAATGTAACGACAAGAAGCCAAAGGACGTCAAAGGCATTCAGCGACATGTAGCTATGACTGGTGAAATATCCGTTGGCTATGCGAAGTGGGCGGGTACCGAGATAAACAGATCTCAACTTTGAAGCCCCTCGGTTGGAGGTGAAAGTGATCATTTGCATCCATCTTTCGGATTAGATGTAAAACGCAAATCTGACGGAGACAAAAACACAGATACAATTAATAAACAACAAATAGAACAAAACGCCTGTAAATGAAAATGATGAGGAATATGCAAATGCATGCTTTCGTTCATCTAACCTAAGTTTGTTATAAATCTGACTGGCATTGGCTGTCTAGTGGGAATATATTGGCTATATATTGTGTGTAGCATAAGAAGACATTATTTCAACTGATTTGCTAAAAATATGTTAAATAGTGTGGGTGCGGTTCTCATATTGACCGTGTCTCGTCAATGTGGCTTCATTAGAAACATTAGTGAGGAACCCTGCCCTATGACATAAGCTCTCTAAGTGTGATGATGATTGTTATTATTATTTGTATAGATTAATTATGAACAGTATGAGTACAAGTTGCTGTTGTCTTGTGCAGTGGATTAAAGAGATGATTCCAAACCCAAATCTCCAACTACTATATCTACTCCACACTTTCTCGAACTGTAAAGTCAACAGACAACGGCACACAGTCGGAATTGACCAAGCCCCGCCTCCCTTAGTTACTGTAACTAGTAGGCTAGGTACTAGGCTAAACAGCATAGTAGGCTTTAACAGGACAAGTAATTTGTCATAATAATGTGTTTCTATTTAAAAGATAATTGTCAATCATAGTCAAATAGTCAAGAACGTTCAGTTGGTTGTGAAACTATAAAGTAATCTTTAGTTTTGTGTGTAACCGCTCAGTGAACTACAGCTTTCGTGTTGCACAACACACGTCACCAAGACAACGCTCTCTTCGGCTTGAGGATTGTGGCGTGAAAACGTCATGACACTTAACGCGACACGGGGTTTGTAGTCTTACTAATTACATATTTTCACAGTCTTATACAACAAATGCACGACAGACTGAGACTTTCTTCACTCTGAGAATATTCTTTTATATAGTCAAACACCATATGTGTGCTTCATATCACAAAGCAAACGGGATCTAAAAATAATTGTATTCTCGCCATTGACTACCATACAGATTTTTTCAAAACTAAAGGTCCCATAATGCCGAAGTGATTTTGGCTCTCTGTTGCTGTTCACGGACAGACAGTAAACGGGTTCCCTGTTGTGTGTTGTAGGCTCAGCCAACATCAACGACCGCAGCATGTTGGGCAGCAGGGACAGTGAACTGGCAGTGTTTGTGGAGGACCAGGAGAGGGTCCTGTCCACGATGGGCGGGGAGGAGTACCAGGCGGGCCCCGTCACACTTGCCCTGCGCAAAGAGTGTTTCAGGTCAGGAGCACGGTTGCCGTGCAACCTATGACTGTGAACGTGACATCACAGTAAAACGTGTCCCTGCACACAGAAATTATGTGTGTTTTCTTTGCGCACTTCATCGAATATGTGGAGATAAGACAATGACTTTCTACGGAAATTATTTAAGAGAGCGTTCTTGAAGGCAAAAATGCTTTTACATCTTTGTTGGTAGTCAAAGGATGCCTTTGTTTTGCAGTCTGACGATACGCAATGTGTGCTGATTCTGTGTGTGTCTATTGTTTGAATGACCTCCTCCAACCAGGGTTCTTGTAGGGGCTCAGGCAGACCCCAGCATCAATGTTGATGATCCCATCTCTGATGAGTTCTTCTTCTCGGTGTGGAATGAATCTGCTAAATTAAATGCCTCAATTTACGATAAGGTATAGTATACATGACTGTACTGGTTGACTGAGGGTGACCTCATGCGGTTCATAGCTCGCATGTTTTTTTTCCTTTTTTTAAACTGTAGATTAAAATAATAGAATAATAAAATGTATTGTTCTTTAACCATGTAAGGCAACTGCTGTTATTTTTAAATATTGTATGTACATATGTATTTATATATATATATATACCGTATATAAACACAGTATTATGTATCAGTACTACTGTATATCTGGTATATGTGGTACATTCACAAAATGTGTGGCAGATATTAACACAATACAACAGAAGAAGAAGGTATGTTAATTTTACTGGTCTCTCTCTCTCTCTCTCTCTCTGTGCGCTGGTGTAACCTGTGACGCTAATACAGGTCTTCAACTCCCTGCCGTGTAATGGTGTCCACAACGAGCGAGAGCTGAAGGAGCACTCCTTGAAGGAGCGCCTGTGTGAGCGAGACCCTGAGCAGGCCAAGCAGGAACTGAAGGCCACCCGGGGGCTGCTGGTCCACTTCCCACTCCAGTTCCTGTGTGAGGAGAACCTACTACCCCCGCTGGGCAGCAAGGAAGGCATGGCCCCGGTCGGCCTGTGGACGTAACGGCATATGGTCAGCCACAGAATGCCAAGAGCAGGCTGTAAAATGCTAAGTGAAAGGCTAATTTTCCAGATGCCTTCTGGATGTGTTGTGAACACTGAAACTTAACACACACTAACGGTAATGGTTCCACAAGTTTTTTTTAAACAGTCTAAAACACCTGTTAGCTTTTAGAGCTTATAACAATCAGACTTGATGACCATTTCATTACCACTCCATTATTATGCTCAGCAATATTTGGAAAATTGAAAAGGGTACTTGACCCCTTCACCCCCTATATCTTCTTTATTTATAACTTCTAGAGATAGGATGAGTAGCAAAGCTTTCATTTATCTTGGGTTGTCCAAATCTTTGTTTTGAGTAATTTGGAGAAGGCCACATTTCTTTCCCTTCAATGTTTCTGGAATTTAAGCTATTTATTTTCCATTGAATGCCAGACACCATGCGGCCTGAAAATAAATGGCCCTATAACTAAATACTCCCACATTGGGAGTATTGAGTAGGATGAGGTCTTCCTGCATTATAAGAAGTCTCTGCACTTCAGCTTTCGGTGAGAAATTAAAAACATGGCGCGACTTGTGTGGCCCTACGAAACATTTGAATTGACATTTCTATATTGTGAAGGAGGCTGATGTTGATTTAAATATTTATGATCTTCACTGGTGCTACCATAGAACTATACAATAACACTGAAAATAATCATACATCCCTCTTTTAATCAGTACTTTTCAACAGCAAGTTCTTAAAGATCTTGAGCTTTAGCCACTTATTGCTCATGCTTGTATCAATACGCTTGAATGTACTTTATATCAAATAAACCTTTGTTGCAGCAAGCTTGCTTATTGCATGCTTAGGAATTTGATTCCCTGAATTATTTGTAGGGTTCGTAGCACAATTTCAGCCCCCAGTTAAAATGTGAATGCCGATTTATTGTGTCAAATTGTTTTCATCTTTGATACATTGGTCAGCAATTAGCGTTTTGTTTTTGTTTTAATCTAGATAGAAAATGCAAATGAGAACTTAACCTCCACAACTGTACATTTAGTTGACAGTTCATATGAATACATTTGATATCAAGATATAATATGTTTGTTGAATTATATTCACATAAATAATGTAGAATAGACTAACAACACGACTAACCAAAACATTTTGTTAATCATGTATGCCTGATGACGGGCTACCCTGAAAACAATTCCATTTTAAAACAAGTCAATTTTATAATACCGTAATAATTTGTTATAATACTAGTTTACATTATTATGATTATGTATTATGGCTGTAATAATTGAAAACTGATGGCTGTAACTAACTTGTACAATGTAACCTAACCTCGAGGCCTGACAGTGGCTCAAAACATACAGTACATGTGAGCATAAGAATGAAAGGCAGTTAAAGAACATGGTGTGAATTTATTGTAGTGAGGTTCTTGGGTGGGTGGATTTTGTTCTCTCTCTCTCTCTCGCTCTCTCTCGCTCTCTCATATATAAGCTTCACCTCTCACTGCAGTGCCAGAGAATCTGTTGGAACATTTGTGGTTGTTATGGTGACGGATATAAAGAAGCTGACAGAGCTGGATAACTGAAAGAAAGAATGGGTGGGACAGAAAAGAGAAAGGGTTGATAAGAGTGATCACTCATACATTAGGACGGTTAGAGAGATGGAACATAATAGTTAAGACATAAAAAGAAAACATTTGGATGGATTATTATTTTAAAGATGGATGAATATAATGTTTTTTGGTGAATGACAAGTGAAAACTGTAGGGGGAAATAGTCACTCGCACTCAAACCAGCTGAAGTATTTTTTTTTTAACCAAATCTATACTGTACTAGAACATTCCACCATTTTGAGAATACTGTTTGAGGCAGAATCATAGATCCTTTTAATTGCTCCACAGATGAAACTGTGTGTGTGTAATAGTAACCTTGTGTACACTTAGAATAGTCAAAGGATTATGTGTTATATAATAGACATAACACTGCAGATGTGTACCCATTTCTTGTGGCATCGGCTAGTATAATTACTATAAATTGCTAAATTCACAATTTTGAAACAATATGCAGCTTTATTACTGTATATCTATAGTATAATATTTCAGTATAGCATTGGCCTCTTAGATTCAAGCACCCTCCACCTTGACTGGACTGTACCTTGATTTATGCCTACTGTATTTAGAAGTAACAGCATCTCTTAATAACAATACAGTCACATAAGAGCTCATGGGTGCTTATTTCTAAGTAATCAAAAAATGTCAAGGATTCTGATTCTGTAGTCAGACATTGATTGCATAACATGAACCATATCCTGTAAATAGTCAATTGGTGAAATATAACTATGAAAGCTGTATGGGTCTATTGAAGTAATATGCCAGCTATTCAAAACTTGATTATGGTAATGTTATGTAATCTGTGATTAACCATTAAAGATAGAGTCAGTGATGATAACTAGATACATTGGATAAAACAAAAGCACCCCTCCCTTCATTGGCATAGGGATGGGTGCTCCTTCAAAAGGTCCGCCCCCAAAATTGGGCATTCTGCCAAGGCGATAGTGTTGTGTGGTACGGTCTGCACCACTTTGATGGTTTCCATTTACAGAGCCAGGAAACACCAGATTATTCTTTCTGTGCACACAGAGAAAGGGCAAGCGGACCTTGAGAAGATATTTGCTGAATTTGTCAAAAAGTGTAAACTTGCAATCGCTGTCTGCACCTTTAAAGTGGAGGAAATGGATGACAATTATTGTACACTGAAGTAAGACTATAGTATACATTAGCACTGGCGATACCTTTGTGTAGACAATATGTCAACATTAACAGTACATCTTGAATACTTTTTAATAAATCCTGATATTTACACTTTGTTGTCCCTAGAGTCATTTGTTGTCATTTAAATGTTAAATTAATGTTAAATGTTTACTTTATAGCAATTCATCTTTGTTTTAAAAAATGTAATCTATATAGGCCTAGTTTTCAAATGTTTAGTTTGTATCACATTCATAA
Source organism: Typhlichthys subterraneus (assembly GCA_027564835.1). Classification (NCBI taxonomy): domain Eukaryota; kingdom Metazoa; phylum Chordata; class Actinopteri; order Percopsiformes; family Amblyopsidae; genus Typhlichthys; species Typhlichthys subterraneus. Next base: position 14,550 of record JAODUH010045053.1, read on the forward strand.
ACCTTCAATCTGATGTAGGCCTAATCTAAAATTAAGACCTAAAGACATAACTTCAACAGTTGGATATGTTCCGTTGTACGGTTCCAACTCAACATATTGCAGCCTTATTGTAGGCTAATAAACTGCTTAAAGGATATCCAAAGAACAGTCGATCAAATGATAGATACGTTTCAATCTGGTTTCAACTAAGCTACAGGCAAATTGTCCCTGATGAAATACCGTAGAATTCAGAAGGAGCGAGAGAGAGAGACAGAGAGAGAGAGAGAAAAAAAACAGTTGAGCGTTGCGCGTACAGCCAATCGTCTTTAGAAACTCGTCCGATTACATGGAAAGAAGGCAATGGAAGAGGGAGGATTAATGCTACAAAACATGGCGAGTTTAGATATCTGCCGTGTATACCCGAGCCTTGTCTAACGGTCGTGGAACATTTTAAGTATCTAAAAGTTGTATGTAGCTTCGGATATTTTTACATTTCCAAAAGGCCGCCATTGGTGTAGTGCAGACGCTATATTTGCTGTCAAGAATCTGTGCCCGTGTTTTTCCCCGGAAGGTTGGCACTGCTAGGCGCGACTGTCAACACAGAAAATGGATGAAGGAAAGTTTTTTTTTTATAGACTTTAGCGTAGTATTTTAGACAGATAGTTTTTTTCATGGGGACAGACTTGCTCTTCTGACTAAATATAATGAACGGTCGCACTACTTTGAAATTGCGCACTACCTGAAGGTATATTAGCCTACTTTAGCGTTTAGTGTTAGTTTATTAAATCGCAAAACCAATACTGGCCAATATTTACACCTAGGTTATTGCAATATATCCACGTGAAACGCTTGTGTAAGGTAAATAAACACAGTATGACAGCCCTTTTTGGTGCGGTCCGAACACCACCAGGCGCCATCACACCAGGCGTTGCATTATCACCAAGAAAATCTTGCGATGATCTGCTGACCGTTGTTTCATTCGTTCAACACAACAATCAATGTTCCTGTGTCTGATATATCGGCTGTTGGCGCAGTGGTCGAGCAAATACACATTTGGACGGTCATGCAGCAGTATGGACGCGATGTTGTCAAAATGAACGTAAGGTGTCCAGCAGCATTGCTGCATAACATTGAAATCCACTTGTTTTGACGCGATCGATTGACGGTCAAACGTAATTTATTTTATAGTTTCGTTTTTTTTTTCTGGAGCAGCGTGATTAGTTCAACTGTGAAAAACTGCGGACAATAATAGATATTAGAAATAACATCTAGCCAGTTGGGTGCGTCTGCACTGTCGTGCCTTGTACAACCAACCTGCAGCTCTTGTTCACGATGTGTTTCATATTCTAATGTTATCTAGTGCGTTGTTGCTCGTACTGGAAAGCTCTATCGGATCTATCAAATTACAAGCTGTTGCTTAAGTTGCATCAGCAGCCATCTATTCTAAGAATAAACGTGGTTTAACTGGCTAACTTGTTAGCTGGCGATACAAGTTTTTGCCAGCCATGTCAGAAAACGCCCCCACACGAAGTCTGGACGACATCGACCTCGCCGCTCTCAGGGTAAGTTTATGGTATATTCAATGTGGACTTTGAGTACACAAGTGTAATGTAGATGCTTGTAATGTGTGATGTGAAACGCCACACAAGGACAATCCAAACAACCATCTTAATGTTCATCTTAGCAGGGTGTGACACAGGTTCCATTCAAGCTATATTTTCAAATGACACACAAAAAATGTAGCCTACTCTCAATTAACTTTGCAATATCCGTATACTGTACCCAGATAAACACAAACTGTACCGATCAAAGAGATTATGATGTGCCCACCAGACCTACCCAGTGGTTGGTGTGCTGTAAAACCATGAAATCACCTATACATACTTTCAGTGTTTAATATATGTTTTTAATACATTTATATGAGCTTACATGAGGACATTCAGATAGCTTTTCCAAACCTACAATTCTTATGCATTTTTTTGCACTTCTTAGTAAGGCTACAATTTCCTGTATGTTGAGTATTGACTGGCTCAAGCCTTTTGAAAAATGCTCATTCATGTCTGATAGGCCTTTGTCATTAAGTTTTCAACTATTATTATCCTGTATTATCTCAGTATGGCCTACTGGCCAAAATATGTCTATACTTGCTGTCTATTTGATGTGCTTATATCAGCTGATAATCTTTTTGAGCATTAGGTCTACTTCACATTGCTTCGATAACAGTAGGCCTTGTACGGTGTCAAAATAGAGACCACACTGTACAGAGGCTACTGTACTGCATCCATTACAAGGAATTTCAGCTGACAAAAGCCCTCATAAGACACAGGTTATAAAATATTGCATCTAGTGAAATCACTATTCAAGGATGCATGTTTGAATTCAAAGTGTTTTCTGATTTTGCAATATTGTTGTTTGGATATATAATGCTTGTGGGTGATTGGCAGGGGCGGGGGGATATGGAATTATGAAGTGTGAACATTCCGTCAGAAATATTCTGCAGCAATACTTCTGGAATGGTAAATAGTACACCTGTTACTGGCATACAGTCACCACTCTTTGACAACCTCAGTGCTGAACAGCCCTGCTGCTTATGACCAGACCACACTATTAATTTAACCTCCTACTGTTAGTGTCAGTTCTAATACTGGTGGGCAGATTGATGGGAATGGGATCGCTCAACATTCTGACATTAGGCTGAAATATATGATGTGCAACTTGTGTTTTAAATGTGTATTTATTTAAAAAAAACTAAGGCTCTGGCATTAGTCGGTCAAAATGTCCTAGCCCATACCTGACCTGTGAAAGTATTTATTGGATGTATCCCTGTGGTTTTAGTTGCTCCAGGGTGTAGCATAATATTTCTGTGCTTAGCCCCAGCTTCTGCTGCAGTGTTCAGCTACTATGTTGTTGGAAGCTTTCTAAGATGTATTGGCTGCATTATAAATGGACAGTTGATTACAGTTCACCACACTACCATGTCAGGTTATGTGTACTACTAGTAGTCTCTACACCAGACCTGGGCAAGGTCAGGTCCGGGGGCCGCATGAGGCCCTTTTTGACATTCTACCCGGCCCTCCCGCCACATCAAACATAAAAAAATAAATAATACAACATAAAATGACTCCCTCTGCAGAATGTTACTTTATTTACTGCTGCATAAAAATAAAAGAACATAGTTAAAGTTGCGTTTGATTATGAAAATGGTGTTACATAGGAATAGCCTATACTGCATAAATATGCAAGCTAACAAAGTTAGCTAGTTTGTGTTTTATTTTAAATGTTTTAGCATTTTTGTAAAAAAAGTAACGTGGCCTGTGAAGTTCTGACATTTTCAATGTAGCCTCCAAGTGAAAATAATTGCCCACCCCAACCCTACACTGTACATTTCTTGTCCCATGTCAGTTTAATATATTTACAAAATCTCTATACAAGCCTCTCGGAGCTTACTTGTATATCTAATACACATAGCTTTTTTTTTACTTTTATAACCAACCCCTCCCCCGAAACTTGACCTGAAAGAAGATAAATCCATTATACAGTCATTAGAAATAAATCTTGCGATGGGCCTACTGGTTTTCTTGGTAACGTTTTAATACCGGTCAAAATAACACTGTGTAGACTGACCTGTTTAGTTTGACTCACTATCCATGAAAACAATACTTTTGTGAGATGCATTACTGCAAGTTTTTGTTAACTACAGTTAACAGCACTACACAACAAGCCCTTTGTGTACAAATGACAAAAAATGCATTGTGCACTGCAAACAATTTGTATTATATTTATAAAACTATCTTATCTAACTAGTAAAATAAAGTAAAAAATAGATTTTTCATTCACACTCCTCACCCCTTCCACACAATCTACAGTATTAGTATGCTTGTCATAATTATAAATTGACTTAAAGAAGTATTGTTTTTTGATGTGAAGTATTATGTTTTAAAACCTCCTGTTTTTTTCACGGTTCTATAGTGTACTGTATACAATGCATAGGCATAATTAATGAACAGAATATCATGCCACCAATTGGCATCAAATCTCTCCTTTTAATTACACAAAACTCAAATACATAATATTCAGTGCATAGACTGTGCACATGCACGCTATATGCACTGCACCTTGTGAATTTACTTCACAGTATCTGGAGGATATCTATTCTTAGCTAAAGAGAGTATTTTGAATTTCACTATTTCCTGAAGATGGCTTTAAACATGTTAAAGCTATAACTTTTAACGGCAATACATGATTAAGCTGATGTGATAGGCTCACTATATTTTACTCTTAAATGAAAACCATGGTTTTCATTTAAGAGGGATTTAAAAACGGGCAGACAAATGTATCCTTCCAGCATTACATCACCCTACTGCAAAGCCATTTAACCTCAAGTAAATACATACAATTATGCTGCATTATATTTTCCCAAAGCAGGACATCACTATGAACATTTAAAAACACAGTTTACCCTTGTTGAAATTGAACAACATGCTACCAGTGGTTTTGTGTAAATCTCAGGGCAGTGGAGCACAAAACAAATGGTCTCAAAATAATATCAAATATATAATAAATATAAATCACAGGTTCCAGTCAATGCATTCCTGGTCAATTATATGTAATAGTAGCCTAGTAGGTTAAAATCTACAGGAAATTATAAACTTGTAAAGTTGAACAGCGCAGCAAATAAAAAAAAAAAAAAGAATAATATATATTTTTAAGTATGAATAAAGCCAGTATTTGCTCAGTATTATATAGCCTAATAGTGGTATTAAAGGCAGGGTCAGTCATTCTTGCTAACTTCGAGCTCAAATCAAAACAGTATCACTATGCAGTCCTCCGCGGCGGCGCTGCACACATTGAAATGCATTGTGAAGCAAAGCGTAGTGCTACGGTTTTCTTGATACGAGCGGTGTTCATCATTTTGTTTATGTTGCAATTTATGGAGACAGGGCTGTGTAGAAGTACATTTATTCAACACGCACATTACGGTAAGATAGCGAAATGCAAGGAGATATTTGTTGAATTTGACAAAAAGTGTATTATCTTATGTTTAGCTTGCAATACCTGATAGCGGTTTTCAATGTAACTAATCATTGCATCAAATGCGATTGGTTCAAGACCTTCAAAATGAAAGTGAAATCTCATTGTTTGTGATTTGAATCAAAATGTGCCTGTTCAAGGCCTTATGATGGTCTAGTTTTCAAAGGGTTGTTTTATTGTGAGTTCTGAGGCCCACAGAGCAGGCTTAATTAATTCTAAATGGTACTGTATGGCTAATGGTTGAAATTAGCTATTGTGGTGTTTAGGTTTGACTGAAGTGAAAAGCACCATACTCTTGAAAGACTAAAGTGGCGTTCACACTATAGGCTGCAATAGCTGCGTCCACCGCGGCGGCAAGCGGTAGGTAGACCCGCCCACTTT
>JAODUH010045064.1:4601-19940 GCA_027564835.1 Typhlichthys subterraneus
TCGTACCAAGAACGTCTGGGATCTCACATGTTACCCCCCCCCCCCGCTCTCACAAGTGTCGGCGGCCAGCTGGCCCGGATGAGAGCGCAGGGCCGCCATATTTAGTGATGCTATCTGGCGGCGTGATGACAGAACCTCTCCTCTTGAGCCAGGCCGGGCACAGAGCATTCCTTTAAGACCCCTTTGCCTCCAGTGCATCTGCCAAGTGGGAATTGGGGGAGATAATCTCACCCTTTCCAGCAGTTTCTGCAGCTTGTGTGTCTTCTCCTCGCGCAGCTTGTCCCTCAACTGCTGGGCCTTCAGCTGCTTCTCCTCGTGTTTCCTCTTGGACTCTGCGATCGTCCTGCCAGTAAACAATACACCCAGCGCGTTCAGCCAGCCGCGCTGTACACAGCAGGCCAGTGTAGCCCTTTGCTTTATCTTCTCATCACCAGACCATGTCTGGCTTTTGTGGATGGGAAACCAATGGGATGGGTTCATATAGATGCATTCACGCAAAATATGTTGAGAAAATGTTTTCCATATAAAAAAAATAAGCAGTTAAATCTAGTTTATTTATATCGCCCTTCATCATATCACCGCACAGACCCACATTTCACATTAAATCAAACACCACCTCCTGCAGGTTACCCTGCCATCGGGCATGGGATAATATGCCTTAAAGAACAACCTAGTCTAGGTGCCAACAAGTCTAGGTGCCGTGTCGACCATATTTGTATTACACAAGTAATATTTAATAGAGTAATAACAGGCCTCACCGTTTGCGTGACGGTGATGATAACTTCTCATGCATGTGGATTCCATGGCCAGGAGGTCGGGCAGGTTCCTCTTCCACTATATCCCCCCATGAAGTACTCTGACGCCAAGGCTCCCGAGCTGCAAGCAATACATGATGTCAAAGAAATGAGCAATGCTGCTGCCAGAGACGGAGGCTCAAAGATCCACCAAGTCAGAAATCATACAGTGCTGCTCAGGTGTAAAAAGATCAGAGGGGAGTATTTGAAACAAAAATCTGAGGGCAAGTCAAAATAGCTGCCTTTTGGCTGTGGTAAAGGTAACCATTTTGAATTCAGCCTGGTGAGAGCATCCAGACCTTGCAAGCTTCATTCTGCCGCAAGTATCCATCTGGAACCCCTCAGTGCAACTGTGTTTGTCGCAGTGTGTAGCACGCAATTGGGCCAATCAGCGGCAAGCTAAGCCCCCCCCCTTCCCCCCAAGATGACAAAACACGTTGTACATTTCAGTGTCCACCGGCACTCCGGTTTTAAACCAATCGTATCTAAGGATGTTTGTCATACAGGTGGTGCTTATACATTTCAGTAACATGCTTTTGAATTGAACGGTTCCACACTGATTCTTGCACCAAAGTTAAACTGCAGGCTAATTTAACATGCCCCGATGAAGCACATGCATGATTTGTATTGTTACTATGAATGTATATAGGCAAATTAGATCACTTTTTTGTAATCACTAGAGTGATTCAGATTTGTGTACCAAATTCTGTAATATACAATAATTACCTTCATAATCTGCCAGCATATCACTCCAGTCCATGTTGAGTCCACAACCTCCACTGCCAATGTTAGCCTGTAGGAAACACCAGCACCAAAGTCAACTAAAATAACTATGAATAATTAAACCAACTAAAATACACATACGAATACTTTACTCTTACAGAAAAGTCATTTTCGTTGTCCGTCTCCAGGTCATTGTTTTCAGCCTGGATTTCTCTAGTGAGCTGCTCCTCCTCCGCAATAGCGCTAGCGATGGCCTCCTCATTAGCCTTCTCCAGACGGTCAGCCAGCTCCTCTTTCTTAGCCAGGACCTCTGCCATGGATGGGGGCTACACACCGGAAGACCAAGGCACATGCAATATATGCTCCGACTGATCGGTTTAACTACACCAAAAGAATGTAACATATAACAAATGCCTAAATAACATTTAATTTGTGTATATTCATCTGATATGCAACTAAATATATACAATTGTCTTTAGATTACATATTGAATACTTGCATCATGGTCATTCCATTCCGCTTCATGGTGATTCCATGTCATTTCAACCAAATTTGGAAAATCTTTATACAACACAGCTCAGAATTGGCTGATAAATGTAAAAATACATTCTGACAGACAGTATCCCACAATATTAGCTTCCTACTCCCAAAATATGTCTACTTGGAATGTATTTAGTACTCATAAAAACTACCTTTAAAGTAAGCATTTAGTCAGTTAGTATTATTCAGGGGAGAAAAATGTGGTGGATGCTCACTTGTTCAAATGAAATGGAATGATCCTTCAGTTAGTCCGCTAATTGAGAAGGTTGAAAGCAACACCGACCCAACCCAATTAAAAATTGCACCACACAATCGCCACACCAATCACAAGTGAGGAAACATTCAATAGTCATGCAGGGCATGGTCACTGTGAGGATGAAGAGATGGAGCATTTCACTGACTGCTTGCCTTTAAAAACCCTTAATATAAAGCTGGTGTAACGGTCTTTGAGACATCCCTTTTGAGGGTGAGCATCTGATATTATTAAAGCTTTTTAGAGATGGCCTTTATGACATGGCAGGAATATGAAAATGAGTTAACGAGAAGGAAAACCAACCAGGGGTTTCTAACGTTCTGAAGTAGAATATTTGCTCAACACTAACAGATTTAGTAAAATGCAGTTATCACTTCAGAGCAGACACTAAACAAATACCTAATATAGCACATTTAACTTAAGGTATGACCTAATCATAGGCAAGCCATGTTTAGCTACAAGTATGACACTATCATGTTTAGTGCTAACGAATGAACAAAAGCAGAAGAAAAAGTGGGCGGGTCACTTTCTGAAGACGTGTGCGTACTTGAGCACAGCGGCCATGTACTCTAGCCCGACTGGCACTAGCTGTGCCATGTTGTCAGCACATTTGGTCCAGTGGTTTCTTAAGACTGACTTTGTTTAGGCGGTGAAGGCCTCCCTGGGGGAATCCCCTAACCCCCACCTCCCCCCCCTGCCTCTCCATCTCTCAGCACTCACAGTAGAAAGCTCTGTGCGGTCCAGCACGCTCTCCAGTTTCACCGCGGCCATGGGAGTCTGGGCCCGTCCTGGAGCAGATGTTTCCGCGCCCCGCCACGCGCCCCCGGCGGCCGGCAGAGCACCGGGAGCCTCCGTCCCAGGGAGGAGGGGGTCTGGGGACAGGGGGACCGGGGGGGGCTGTGGGGTGTCGCGAAGCACCGCTAGGACTTGTGAGGGGTTGACAAGGGGCATGGCAAGAGGAGTTTCTTCACAGGGCGCGTCCACATGCCACCCTGGTTCTGGCACGCTGCCTTCGGGGGGCTGTGCCCACACACACACAGAGACCACCACACACACACACACACCTTTAGTAGCATGCACACCACGAGCAATGAGAGCAATTTAAAGAAAACCAAATAATCAGAGCACACACACACACACACACACACAGCAGGGAATTTGGCACCCAACATGCACTGGACATTACATCTCGATCAAAACACGCATAAAGAGTGGAAATAGGGATCATCTAATTTTACAGGAGGCCGTGTTGCAACCTACGCTTGTAACAAGGCCACCCGAGGCGTGCTTGGAGACATCCGTAGCGTGTTTACTTCGCCAATAAAAATAGGATGTCTGCTGCCTCTGAAATGTCAGCGTCCAATCAATGGTCTTAAAGCTGATACGTCTGTCTGGACAACCAGTCTATGAATACCGTGGAGGCCCAAAACAACAACAATGTGGCTGATGGAACAAGCTAGGGTTACGCTGCTCCATGTGAATTATTGATATATCTGTGCACTGGTCTCTAGTACCTCCATCGTGGGCCCTGCATTCAAGCCTCCAGCCTCAGGCAAGACAGGTGGGACGGGCTGTCCTGGCCTGGCCTGGGGGCAGCAATGGTGGGGCTGTTGTTGCTCGTCCTGGGGCTGCCTCGGTGGGCGTCTGTCCCTGTCCTGCCTGGAGGGGACACTGGCCACCACGGGGCTGACCTTGGCCACTATGGCGGCCGAGCGAGGCTTGGCGGTACGCCCGCGCTGGACCGTCTCCCAGCCCTCCGTGTCTTTCTTACCTGGGGGGGGGGGGGGGGCGCGTTGAACACAAGGCAGTGTGTGGCCTTGGCCGTGACCTTAGGTTCCAAGCTAAATGTGGAGTAACAGCCAGGCGCTGTTGACATTTGACCCCAGGCGTTATGGGGCCTGCGGTCAAATGTGCTAAATAATGCTTGTGTGCTCAACTTTGACCCCGCGCAGGACCTGTGTGGACGTCTGTGTGAGACACTCTTACCAGGCTTTTCCACAGCAGAGGCAGGAGGTTGACTGGAGATGGGAAGGGACTGAGACGATTTGACCCGGTCTGCCCAGCTGGGTCCTGTGTGGGAGAGCCGGGCTGCAGCCAATGTTGCTGGAGGACCTCTAGAGGGGGCGCGCGCGCGCGCACACACACACACACACAAACACACACACACACACACACACACACATACACACACGTGTGAGCAAACTAAAAAAAGGTCACAGTGTGTGACATGGCGATTGGCATCTTTATTGTGCTGTAGTAACATCTTCCTCGCCTTCCTGCCAGTCAAGCGGTAGCCTAGCAACATGCACCGCTGGTGTCAAGGCCATGTCTATCTCTGTCCATATCTGACTACCCAGATAGTGCAGGAACGTACTCGTCTAGCAGCCTCCCTCATAATCAATATCCCATTTCCTGCAGCATCAGATTACAGAGCAGTGCATGTATTGAACCGATGTTTCAGCAGTCTTTAACCGACACTTTTATCCACACCTCCCCGTTGATTCTGTGGCCAAAATACATTAAACAAATGCTTTACCATCAGCAATCAATTGCCCTCTTAGAAGATAATGCAGCATTCATTTCCCCTATCAGGGTAGGCAGGGCACAAGGCATCATGTTCAATATTGATTTGTTTGAAACAGGATGTTTTGGTTTACTATTGTAATCCAATTAAGAGTTTGCATTGACCCCTCCCCTCAAATTAAATTCCTTTAGGCAGCACAAAGGGTTAAACCGTTTACATATGAACGCCAATAGGCACAGTCTTACCCAAAGGTGAGAGTACGGCGGGCATTCTCAGCGATCCTGTCTGCAGATGTACTGGGCAACACGTGACGTCCCGGGGACATCTTACGCACCTCCCAGGTCAGGGATGTAGGTCTGGGTGGGAAAAATATATTTATAAAATAAATGAATATTATAAGCTGGTGATTATTGGAACCTTGAGCTATTGTCAGTGATGTTTTTAAAATGTGTGTCGAGATTAGTGTTGGGCAGTAACTAGTTACTGTAATATTATTACTTTTTTCAGTAACTAATTACAGTTTCCAAAACAGTAATAATATTACTAATCAAAGTAATGCTGCATTACCGCTTTACAAGAACAGGATTTCTGCTCCTAGCAAATTTAATTGAACCAACCTGTCCAATCATCTGGTTTGAGATTTTTGACAATTGCCATCACTAAAATGACCTTTAGGTGGCTTAAGCCAAGTCTCTCGTCTGGGGGCTGGAAGTTAGCTCCTAACCACTTTGTCCTTTAATGTAGGTGCACGCCTGAACCTGACACCAGGGAACTCCTTGAACACTTCACAGAGCATAATGTCACTCTGTATAATGTCCCAAATACGGTTAATGATATGTTTGATAACTGCATTACAAAGTAAGGCTTCTGTGCCTTCTTATGCTTATGTTTGTGACCAAGCAACTGGTTCTTTCTCCTGTCTGTACAGTTGACCTTGGAAAAGGAATACATCATTTCCTAGATTCCATTCTGTGAGTAGAATGGACAGATGAGTCATCTGGTTGTGAGCCCAAATAGTACTTAATTGTGGACAATATTACTATACAATGATTCAGTATCCATGGTGGCCATATAACAAGATCCAATATTTTGCATGTCTGATATTTTCATGGGTGCTATCCTGAATAAAGGAGTGATATTATAACTTTTTGAAGGAGTAATAAGTAAATAGTAACATTTCTGAACAAATTGCCCAACACTGGTCAATATATACAGATGTAAAAGTAGTGCTCATTAAAAAAAAACAAAAAAAAAACACATAATAACAATATATTATTATTATTATTATTATTATTATTAAATAATTATCTGATTGATATGGAAATGTATAAACAATAAATTAAACATTTACAAAAGTTTCAACGTGTCTATTGATTACCAGCACGAATTGTTAATCAGAAGAGGGAGCTTAATTTCTTGGTAAATTTACAGTTGCAGTGGTCATTGTGTTAAACAGAGGCTAATAAACTAGCGGATGTGTTTGAATAAAAGCCAAGGCTATCGATCCTTTGTGTGTGTTGTGCCTTAAAGACAGAGGAACAAGCACTGGTGCTCAAGTCACAGAAAACACGTAAGGCCCTTCTGGCTTCTGCGTAAAACCTACGCCGTAACATACGGATACGGTGCAAAGTACATGTCAGCCTGCAGTGTAGAGCATGGCGTGGGTTGACGTTATGTTACTACCCGTTCATCCATCTAACGTTGTCTAGTTTGAGCACTATTTACCAAGACTAGCCTACAACTTTGCACATGACAAGACAGGGATTGTCCTGGGAGTTCCTTGTACGGGCAGCGAAAAACAGTCTTATAAATACTATTTTGTGTCGGCAGATCGTTTTCAACGAAAGGAAAGATTAAAAATTATACAAATAAATAAGGAGACCTGTTCTGAGCGTCTGTTTTCTCCAACTTCTCCTGGAGCTGGATCCAGTCTATGAGAGCTTTGAAATCCCGCACATAGTTGTCCAATATCATCAGCACCTCCTGAAACAATGACAAGATGAAGTGGGCAAAGAGTAAAGACAAATAGAATAGTTGGAACAGAGCAACAGGTATTCAGAGGGAAAGACTGCACACATTGTATTTCAGCACATGCAAGTTAGTTAGAGAAATGTACTTGTGTAATGTTCGTTTATCCATTGAGCATCATCATTCTTTAATGATGAATAGGCCTACATATTTTACAGTAGGTGTATATAGTCAGACAAATTGTGCAAATATGCTTTGGACATTAGAGGTATTAAAAATGTATAGACAGCTATTGCAAGCTAATTGTAAGCTAATACACTGTCAAATTCACCAAATATCTCCTCGCATTTTGCTAGCATACAGTTCTCTGTGCGTGCTGAGAAAATAACTTGGCACTTCACAGCTCTGGCTCTGTAAATAGGAACACAGAGCTCGAAGTTAGCGAGCGTTCTAGAGAATGACTAACCATCTGACCCTGCCTTTAATCAGGATAGCCATCTGACAGGTACTCAAACAGGTTGCACCCTTCTAGACTAACTATCCGCTCGAGTAAAACAATATTGGGAAATGTGTACTGTGGGGGGCTGGGTGGACTCTAAGCCATAGGTCATAGGTTAAGGCCCCAATACATGTAAATATCTGTATGCACCCCAAAATGTAGCACCCCAATCTGCTCCTTGTAATACTACTGTAGTACTCGCTGTCACTGCTACATGACCTATGATATAGGTTCTTATATAGCAGTGAATAGCACCTTTCATTAATAAACATGATAGGAAGAGCATGAAACCCCCTTCATGACAACAGCCATTTTGGAAGGAAGAGAGAAAGCACTGCTGTAGCCTGTATCTGACTAATTAGCTAAAGCCATTCTGAGGTGGTGGACTGTGTTGCCCAGAGCTGCAGTGAAACAGACAAAGGTGATGAATGGAGAGTGTGGAGGGAGTTGTAGGAGGGAGTGGTAATTGAGAGTAAAGCTTCATAGTGCTTTTAGTTAATAGACGAGTCAGGCATGTGAAAGATGTCTCCGGCAGCAGGCTTACTGATTACAGCTGGTTAACAGGCACAGCCAGTCTCTCTGTGGCCTGCTGTCCATTTGGTAATGAAGGCCGAGGAGGAGACAGGTTTGCTCCTGCTCAGTCTGTCAGTCAGTCAGTCAGTGAATATGGTACAAGCTAACAGGGACACTTACCTCCCAAGCCTCCTATAACATTTCATGAGGAATTACTTTACGAAGAAATATGCATTTTCTTGTAAGGTATATAAAGCCAGGTACTGCATACATAATTTAAATTACTCTGGAAATAAATAAAAAGTGAGAAAAAAAGTTGATAAATTACTATAGAATTTCACATTTTAAAACGGATTATTCATTTTAATATCTGTCAGATTATAAAATAGGCCCAACATTCTTGTTTGACTAAAGAATAGAGGTTAGTTGGAACACAAATAAATGCCTCCAAGAAATAAAAGAGAGAGTCTCCCATTCCTCCCTGTCACATGCCAAATAAATCCAGCTTCCCATAGAAGTTATAAATGATAAGGCCTCGTTAGACCTGGGTCTGTGAGGCTGTGCATTAAAGAGATGTGCAGGCTATAAATACACACATGAATCATTCGGCCAGCCTCTGGCTAAACAACTCTCTCAGAGAGACACCAGTGGCGCTGGTGTGCAGCAGCTCTCTGGTTCTCATGTTTGCCAAACACTAAAGGTTATGGCAAACAGAAAACGTCAGGTGTGCATGTTTCATCTAACCTTATAGGTGAAAACATGGGGTTTAAGTGAGTGCCCACAATGAGGAACTACTGTACACTCTGGGTAATGGCTGGGGATTATCAATGCACTCTGCTTCCTCTACAGGTCCTCTATCAGGGTCCATTAGGTATACGTTTGGTGGGATGGTGTCTCGGGGCAGCAGGTCATGGGCCGTTAGGGAGTGCTGCATGTTCAGAACAACACCCAGGTGACCACATGGCCGCAGGTATCACCAGCAGAACGTGGCATGGCAGGAAGATCAAGATGAAACAGGAAGCGTGATTCATGCCAGCACTTCCTCCTACAACCACACAACACGCACGTTGCCAGCTACACAAAACAATCTCAGTGTGACGCTGGTGCAGATGCCTAAGCAAGAGATTAGTTCTGATTCAGAACCTGAAAACAAATACAAAAATATAAAACCAACGTGTCACACACTAGTCTGGCGTCCTCGTATACTGTACGAGTCTGAAAATACCTTAAAATGGACACAATCATTTAGATTAGCTATGGTGACCTTTACTCGGTGCAGGTCCAACAACACGTGCCAGCACACTATGACAGACACCTAACATAAAGCAGAAGAGGAATGTTCATCAGCAACATTGCGTTATGAATGTAATGCCTCCTGTGGTCTTAAAGTGGTAGCGCCTATAGTATCTCCCAATGAGCGCCACACGTTTGCTTGGCCTTAACTGCAAAAACAAACAAAAGGACAAGCAATAAATAGGCCAAACCTTGCATTCTACGACACTCTGGTCAGATTCACAAGTAACGTAGATCTCATCCACAGCCCGCCGCAGGTTGTCGAAAAGGAAGGCCCAGTAGCGCGCTCGCAGGTCCACCTTGCGTGGCAGTCTAGCTTTGCTGGGGCTTTTCTCAGGCGCCTTGTCCAACAAGGCACTTGCTGTGCCCTTGCCTTCCATACCGGCATTCTGCGTAGACAGAAGGCAAACAGACAATTAACAAAAGACTACACAAACCCACGTGAGCTAATGAGTGGGCTTCCAAAGTTTAATACACTTAACTTGGGCCTTGGTGAAAGGGAATAATTGTAATTGGTGCATAGTGCCCTCTTGTGTTAAATAGTTTCAATTACACCTTTAATGTATTGTTAGATAAGGAAGAACAGGGTAACA
The DNA here is from genome assembly GCA_027564835.1 of Typhlichthys subterraneus. NCBI lineage: Eukaryota > Metazoa > Chordata > Actinopteri > Percopsiformes > Amblyopsidae > Typhlichthys > Typhlichthys subterraneus. The sequence continues at coordinate 14,302 of JAODUH010045064.1, forward strand.
TGCAAACATATACATGCATACATAAACTACAACATAAGACAACACACCTGTTTCTTATTCCGGTGCCCAATGCTGATCCTCTGGGCTTTTGGATTGGTGTTGGAATTGTTTTTGGATTTTGCTGTTAAGTAAAGAAAGATAGAATGTGCATGGGTTTCTTAATAGTTTTATTCAACATCTAATACAACACATATGACGTTCTTCTTTATCATGTGGTAGGCTTAAAAAGGACCGTCATAAAATGCAAAAAGAAGAAAAGACATCTGGAATAGTTTGGGACCATGTACAGTAGTTATTAGACTAAACAATAAGACTATGAGGGAAGTTAAGCTTCAGGCCACAACATTTAAGCTCCACATTCATGTTTTTATTTTAATGCACTACAATACCTTGTTTGTAATACCAACATAACAACGAAATGCTCGTAGTGATCATAAACAAAATCGATTTATTATATTATTTAGATTATTAAGAATTTTATCAAAACTACAATAACAAAAATTCAAGCAAGCATTTAATGCTTTTTCCCCCTGTGCGGGCTAGAATGATTCATGAGGAACTGCAGTTTCTAAACTGACAATCACACAGCCAACCGATCAAACACCTCCAGTACCAGCTTCAGACATCACCCTGTGTGAGCTCACCATTAGACCCAGATTCTTCTTCACCAATTGGATCAGTGTAGCCATAAAGAGCCAGACAACACATTCTGCACAGAGCTGTGCCACTTAACATCTACCCTATTGCAAGCTGCCTTGTTGCAAACCGTCTGCCTAGTTTGCAAGGGAAATGACCAACCTTCCTCGTCTTTGTTCTCCACGGGGACGCTCCAGGCGATGAGGTTCCGGGCAGCGCGGCCTTCCTTTGCCACAATCTTCCTCACCTTGTCATGGCTGTTGGAGCGCTGGAAGGATGCCTGGATAAGAGATAATACAACTCACCACCACACCTACATCGAGTGTGTCATTCACGTTGGCTCTTTATTTAAGATTATGTGGAAAGTGGTAAAATCTGAAAGAATGAAATGTTGGCCTATTGTGTGCGTCATGTTCAGTGTCATGTTTTTATAAGCACGCATTTTGTTGAGCACCATGGCCTTTGATCTATTAGGATGCCTAAATACTGATGCACACACTGCATGCACATGCTATTAATTAAGAGACGGTTTTGGTTTGCGTCATGGTTGAATGGTGACCTACGTGCATCAAGGAATTGCCACGGGTGCACAAGGCAGAAATAGAGGATGTTTATTAATATATTCTCAACGTGTCACATCCTGTGAAACATCTTTGGTTATTTAGGTAGTGGAAGGTATTAAAGGTAACCTTGTATTGTGAAATGTGTCTTATTTCAGTCTAATGTAGATAGGCTGATTCAAGATAGCTCACATTAGTCACATGTTACCAGTCAACTTGAGTTCATGTGAGAGCTCATTTACAATAGCCAATGACGTCTTTCAACTGCGTTAAACATGACTAATATTCACCTACATCATACCACACAAATATACTTATACTATATTTACTTACATTTATGATTATGCTATTGTGTTATTCACTCATAATCTAGCTAGTGTACCAGCTACACCTTGATAGATTCCTTGTACAAACTTACTAAGCAAATAAACCGAATTCTTATATTACATTACAGAATGACAAGTGCAGGCCTGCGTATATTATATAAAACATACAGTATATTTTTGCAGTAATCGTTTTACGCTTACAATACAAAATAAGAAGCTTTTTTTTTTTTTACACTTGAAACCAACAATAAAACATTTCAACAGCAAACGAATCATGGCACAAATTATTCTCATTTAATCTTAGCTGTCTGAAATTACATGGATGCCAGAAAATAATTTCTCATGTGTGCTTCCAGCTAATATTTCTTATATTGTCATGCGAATATCGTTTAGCAGATGATATGCTAATAATGCTAGATGTCATGCTAGTAGTTTAGCAGATGTTATGTGAATATAGTTTATGGTTAAGTTTGATCTTAGGTTAAAATAATGCTAATTATGTAAATAATATGGTTTTACAAATGCGTAAACAGCATATAGTCAGTGTTTTGGCCTGCTGATTTAATATCCCTAGGGAAGATACCCAATTACCTACTTTTGGTGGGCAGAGCTACATTGCAGAGGCATTATTCTCTATAGAAGGCAATACCACAAATAATGATCACTTCAAAAGAAAACAGCCCCCACCACCTTCAACTAGCAGAAACTAAAAGGCACAGAGACTAATTTCCCATTTTCAGACTGTTATAATTTTTTTTAACACTTCTTCTGCTTGGTTGGTATTCACACGACCGATGTCATGAGAATATCTTGCTTACAGCCTACTCATCATCACTGATGGCTAATCTAGCTTTGTGCACACAAAATGTGTTACCTGTCCTGTGCTGTGTAAGAAGAAGAGCTCCCCTTTTCTAAATTAGTAAATAACTGCTCATGAATAGCCGGACATTTTCCATGAGGAGGGAATAATGTTCTGGACTGTACAATAAGGCGGGCAATCAGGTGTAGGGTTTCCTGTTCAAAGGACTGCAAGCCACCCATGCATCAACAGCGAGTCAGAACTGGCCTTATTAGAAAAGCCAGAGAACAGGGAAGCAAAAACCAAAAGGTACATACAGAATAGAAGAAGAGTCTGTAAGCAGGTTCCTCGTCCTTCGCAGCCCCTGACATACTTTAGCAGCCCACTTCAGGAAACTTGTTCCCCCTCTCCAACGCTGGCACTTCTAAGTGACATAGTCACCTGACAGGAGCACCAAAAATAGAGTCCTACTGTGTAGCCTTGACTGTCATAGCAACATACCAAGCTGTGTCCGTTCCTCCACTGCTGCCGTTTGAACGTGCTTAGTAGCCAGTCAGTCCCTTTAATATGACAATTGTGTCTAATCTAGTGTGAGCCTTCAGCTTCAGCTCTGCTGAGTTAGCAGGCCCTCTCTGTCCGCCTGGTGCTCAGCTCTGCACTGCACTACGGTACAGTATTTACAGCTCTACTGATCTCCTCTCCTTGCTTTACATCAGAGCCCTTCTCTTTCACTCATAGCACTGCACAGTAATGTGTGACCAGCAGCACCTCCTCTGCTGCCAATGGTGAGAGGGTAGCTGCAGATTCAGTGAGTGTGTGCTGCTAATGCAAGCCTGCCGCCATGGAGACTCATGCTCCGAGTCTGATTGGAGCTGGCATCCTATGAATCACACACTGCTGAGGGTCAAAACACAAACCCACATGGTTTCACTGCCTGCTAAAAAGATCTGAATCTTAAATCAGAGCTATTGTATAATACATTCAGACAATGGTAACACTGGCTTATTGAGTTAAGACTAGGACATGGTTCCCAAACCACATAAATTAGTTGTCATCAATCCTTTACATTAAATAATAACACACAGAATAGATATGGTGCGAAATAGTTCGCCTCAACATGGCATTTGAAACACAGCAATGAATGAGCGCAAACACATCATGGCCAACGTGTGGGGCAGCCAGGTACGGTAACCAACCAGAATGTTTCTGAAGGAGAGCCACCAGATACGAACTCTACCTGGCTATGTATTGGAATGTTTTATTGGGGTGATTTATAGGTCTACCTTTAGCTAGTAACGAGCAACATTGAGTTAACTGTTTATTACCTACCTTCAAAACAGCGATGGTTTTGCCTCCTCCATGCGAGGAGCCAGAGCTATTGCTACCAGATCTCTCCCTGGCGTCCCCACTTTGGTTCATTCTTTGACCGAGACGGTGTTGTCCAGCACCCCGCCGCCGGCCATCGTGGCGACTGTCTTTTGACATCGACACACAACAAGTCCAATGTTCCGTGAATGATAATGTGTCGTGTCAAAGGACAAAGTTATCTCCTCTCAAGTTGATGTAGAAAACATTAATGACAGCATGACAACCTAACTTAACATAAAGCAGGAAGTGTGTTGCGTGACGTTTTGAAAGACAAAGTATTTATCCAATGGGAATAGTGCAAGATCGCACAACCTTGTTTTTTAACCAACCATATACTAATTTTATGTGGGTGTGATGGTGGGACATATTTACTGAGGGTGGGACTCATACTTTCTACCATGACAACCATGTTGATGGGCGGGATGTTGTTTGGTTAACTTGAACCGGGCACAATACACGTCTGCGATGTTTCGCCAACTTTTCGCGGTAGGCATCATTTTAGATGCTCAGTGCTCACTCAGATGCTCATTTAGATGTAGGATATTGTTTTGGAGCTACAATGGCAGTATGTACATGTATATTATGTTTTCTTGAGATTGTCTGCCTTCTTCGTCACTGTAGTGTAGTGCTCTCTCTCTCTCTCTCGCTCTCTCTCTCTCTATCTATCTATCTATCTATCTATCTATCTATCTATCTATCTATCTATCTATCTCGCTATCACTCTCTCTCTCACTCTCAGTCTTGTCTTTTTCTGTTTACTGTGAATGTATTACACTGTTTCAGCCAACAAGACAACAGTGTAACAGAATAAATGGAGATTCACCATGGTGGTGTAGCATACTGATAGGAGAGAGTGAGACACATTCACTAACTGGCTGGTTACTGTAAAAGGCTGCCAGTAGTTCAGACTGTCCATTATTGGACATGATGGTTAATCCATAGCCCCCTTTTGTTTATTAGCAGGGTATTAACTGCAATGTATAAATGTATTGCTTTTAAGACCAATGATACAGCATTGTTGTACTAACCTTTAAAATATTTTACAGATGGAAACATCCACATTGGTTGCCATTGGTTTGCTGTTACTGCAGCTTGTTTTTGGAATAAGCACTCATTTTACCAGTCAACAGCACAACCATGAACATGACAACAATGTCCTGCTTGGAAATGAGGTTGTTAAATATCTTTATAATAAATTATTTATTTCAGTTTGCTTCATTTACATTTGTTACATTTAATTCCTGAACATGTTCTCATCCCTCTGATGTATTCCTAGGAGGATGAGATAAAGAAACTTAGCCCAACAGAGCAGAAGAAAAGAATGATTGAAATAGTAAAAAAGATTGATAGAAATGCAGATCATCAATTAACTGCAGGTAAACGAATGCAAATAAATTCTTAAAATAAATGTTTTAAATGTCCATCATGTGAGATAACCAGCAACATTGTGTAACCAACCCCCCAAAAATATTTTATTTGAAAACCATTGTATTGTATATTTAAAGTAGGCTACAGTTAGCTTATAGTAGCCTGGTTCAAACCATCATGATATTGCAAGCTCCGCCTCTACAAATTGCAAATGCAGAGCAAAGTGGAGAAAATCTGGATATTTTCTACTAAGATACAATTATTTATTAAATTATGTAAAGTGTCTTACTAATACTATTGTCTTATTGTGAAATGTATGCATAATGCTGTGGCCAGGGAAAATAAGGTAATCGCAGTTAGGCTGCAGCCTTCTCACTAGCCGAACAGCTAATGGCTAATGAGGAGGTAGCTGTCTTCTCCACACATTGACTTGGGCAAGGTGTCCCTCTTTTGCCTTATTTATTTCAGTCGCAGGTGGCATATCTACTGGACTGTGTGAACTAGTTTGCGCTCTCTCTCTCTCTCTCTCTCTCTCTCTCTCTCTCTCTCTCTCTCTCTCTCTCTCTCTCTCTCTCTCTCTCT
>JAODUH010045075.1:8048-19939 GCA_027564835.1 Typhlichthys subterraneus
GCAGATTTCTCAATGAGGGCGGACCCCGTATTATAAAGTAAATCATTGACAGCAAGACATTTTCTGCTTCTTACTTCTTTCTAGTTCTCAATACAGCAGTCAGATGGCTGCAAGCATTTCATATTGCTATTGCCAAAACTATTTGTAAGTTATGGCATACTATGTGATATAGGCTATTTGTAAATATAGAGTTCCCTGTTGATTTAATAATTACTTTGTTTGGTGTGTTTTGTGATTATAACTAGCAATAAACATATTTATATATACTGTACATATATTAGAGAGGTCAGCTATTCGCCTAATATACATCAGGAACGGCTCAACATTATGATAATGGATGACCAATGCTAACCATTGATTTAATTCAAAAGCAATCTTGTATCTTGTAACTGTGCTACCCTTATGTCTCAAAAGTCCAGCTGCCACTGGTGTGGACATAATAACTGGTCAAGTGATGCACTGCGGTGTGGCTGACCAGGTATTTACCTTGTCCTTGGCTTCACTGAGAAGGTCCTCCAGCTCAGAGAAACTGAAGCCGGCCACAGTGATGAAGTCACCAATCACGGCTACGAACTTATCGCCGCTCTCCCTTGTCCTGCTCTGCTGGTAGTGCAGCTCCTGGGCCGACAGAGAACATTGGTTACTCGTTAGTGCCAAGCATAATGAAGTGCATGCAGGGACATGCTTAATGCCCGGAAATTTCTCTTCTGGTTGAAACCTGGCGTTACAGAAACGTTGCAAATTTGATTTGAAACTCGACCACACTAATGGCTCCTCCGCACCTGAATGACAAGCATTACTCTCAGCCAGAGCCATGTAAAGAGAGAGTCGCGCCATCTCCATTCACTCCAATGGACCGTTTTTCCACAGCAACAGTGCCTCAAAATAGTTCCCGGAAGTTAGCCTAAATACTAAAAATACCATATAAATTCTATTTTAAATGTAAATCGGTGCATTTATTGACTATTAATTACCAACAAATTAAGTTATATGTATGCATATTCAAATTGCCCCCAAGCACTTTTATTTACTTTATTTAGGGATTTGGCCATAGTGGTTACCATAGAGTGTATTTAAATGGTAGTGTGTATTTCCTGACCATGGTAAACAGACTCCGTACCGCACATTTATGAGGCTTGTGCATGTGTGCATAATTAATATCTAAACAGCTTTCTGTGTTGACTTCTGTTATGTGTAATGACCGTGCTGCTATCGAGATCTGAAAACACTGATGTGGGGGATGGGTAAAGAGCTGCTGCTTAGCAACCAAGTGTATCGGTTGGGGGAAAGTGTGTGACTAAGTGTGCATGTTAAAGAAAGGCCAAACGTGCCACTTAGCCTTCCAAGTGACTGTGGAACATTAGCTTAACATCAACCTCCTGCTCCAAGATGTAATCACACATAGGGGGGTGGGGGGACATGAGGTACAACAACTCACCGCCTCTAGAGCCTTCAGTCCACTCCTGATACTGAACACCTCCTTCTCTAACTCAGCCAGACTAAAAGACAGAACAATGTAATGAGAAAAGACATTATCTTTGTTTAACATCGGGATTATCTTCCACACAATGTGTTGAACAAGTCCAATGACAATATTATACAATAGTACAAAGTACAACACATCTAGTGTAGTGGTTTTCAAACTGTGGGTCTGGACCCACAGGTGGGTTACTGAGAAAATTGCAAGCGGCCATTGAATGAATGAAGAATATCAATGAAACGCTTCTGCGCTTTAATATCGTGTTGTTCCACTCATTGGTCGTGAATAAGGTTGTGGCAAAATAGCCTACTTGTTCCTGATGAAATCCTATTTAGCCGCGTGCACACCATAGATTCTGCAGCGCTCTGCTCAAAAATATTTGGTGCACACACAGGTATAGCATTAGCTCAAATTAATAGGTTTTTGACAATTACGCTACCAGTGCTTTGGTCGGTCTCTAAATAGATTAGGCCTGTCTAGGTGGGTCTTGGCACAAAAAAGTGTGGGAACCCCTGATCTAGTTTATGTAACAACCTAGTACAGCGCATCCAAAAATGTTCTTAATCCACGATTCCCTCAACAATTTTTAGACATCTTGCATTCTGTACAGTAGATTAGACTCACTTGACTTTGGCAGCGTCTGGTATACTGCTCAGGTCCTGCTGGATGTAGAGAGTGTCAGGGTAGTTCTTCTCAAAGATCATGATCAGGTAGTGCAACATGGTGATGTTCCTGCAGAGAAATAACACACGGGTTGGATCAACATCAGTGGGTGGACATTACATTAGAACGAGAATTTGACAAGACACAAAAGAGCAGAAAGGGGATTAAGACATATTTCTTGAGGATGCTTACAGGAGAGTCCGAAACCTTTCGTCTGTGAGTCGGAACCATAAAAACTCTTCACTACATCCTACCTAGCTACTCCCAAGAGTGCTACCTACAATTCAAAATCCTTACAAGTGACGTGACACAGGTGTGGATGACAGAGCCAGGCTTTTCTCCTACCTGTCTATGCTGGACTTGGTGTCTGCGATCTTGTTGAGGCTGGACACCTTAAAGCCGTACGCATTGCCACGCTGACCCTTGTTCATGAAGTTACCAAAGGCCAGCACCACCTCCAGCACCTGTGTCAGCCGCTTGCTCCGCATCACCTCCTTGGAGGCATTCAAGATGGCTGACCAGAGATATGAGAGAGAGAGAGAGAGAGAAAGAGAGAGAGAGAGAGAGAATACAATGGCTATGTCCATATGGAGGCAAGCATTGAGTACGCACATGTGCACATGGTGTAATACATCACGTTACTCTTGCTTTACATCTTTCATTACGCATCTAAATTCTCAACCTTCAAAGCCTTCCGCTCTGCTTTTCCATTCAGCACCAACATGCACGCAAGCCCAAGCCCTGACAACCACCTTGGCCCCGGTACAGCACTGGGCAACACAGTGGGGAAACCCATCAAGCACTCCTGTTCATCTAGAAAACAGCAGGGGCAAGGGAACATTTGAAACGGAACTGTAAGCTATCCGCTGTCCCTCACATTTCCCCCGGGATCAGCTCTCTGGCTCTGTGCAGGTGGTTTCCCTGCTCTGCAGAGTGGAGGTGCATGGATGTGAAAGTCATTACCAAAATCCTTATTATTATTATTGGTATTTCTGCTGCTGTAACTCAGTGTGGGAACCACCACTCTAAGTGTCATCTTTTTGCTAGATGCTCAATAATCTGGCAAAACTGCTTGTCCTGACACTGTTCTATTGAACATGCTGGGTGGGCCTGGGAACAGACGCAGCCTCATCTACAGTAAAGGATCACAGAACATGAAAGACTATGATGTTTTATATGCGAGCTGATGAGCAGTGTGATGTGGAAACACTTCAGATTCAGAAGGTTTGAAACAATATTGAAACACTGACATGTTCTCATTATGCTTTAGGTCTGTCATGAGCTTACTTAAAATATTTTATGGCCAATGTATAGCAATCAGTAATGCATGCCTTAGTTTAATTGTATTTTATTAGAGAGTAATGTAAAGTGCAGATTCTAGATTACAATTAAAAAAAATGTAAACAGATAATATAGATATTAAACAGCACCACGTGGAACACGGACACACACGGCACTATGCTACTCTTGTTCTTTGAAGCAAGCTGCAGTGTTTATAAGAGTTACTTTTCTCTCCATACGTGTGCCAACTTTCCAAAACAGCCTCCTTGGTAACCTTGCTCTATAGTTAATCTGGCTGACGGGAACAAGCTGCACCATTCAGTTAGCCGCCCAAACCACACACACACACACATAAAAGATGTATGCAAATCACCATTTCACATGGATGTTTCAACATCGTAACTGACATAACCCACATTGGTTACAATAATTATTCTATGCGTGTCCTCCAAAGAGTTTCCTTACCTTCAACCTTGGGCTTGGTCTCTGCCAGGCGTTCTGCAAACTTCTTCTTGAAGAACAGAGCCTGCAGTCTCTGCTGGTAGTGGTCAATCCTGACAGACATATTAAAGGATGTGAGCAAATTGTAAAAATAGAAGAAAAGATTCTCTTAAAAATCTTCTTAAAAACCCCACAATCACCCAAAACAGCTTCCTTCTTATTTTACAAGAGGATGTTATTGTATGTGTAGCCCTTCCCCATTCAGCGGTATGTTAAACTTGCTGAGATGTGTCTGGGGCAGGAGTTGGTATGTCAAAGAAGGACCAGGAATACTGAATGGCATAAAGAGAATAATAACCAAATCCCCAATGATTTCCTCAGACCAAAGGTGATGCAGTCAAAATGAGAACCTACAGTAGTCCAATAATGTGCAAAAAGGAAATTAATAGCTTTAAATACACATCATCAAACAGAGACCTTGTAAGATGATCTTGAAAAACAGAACATCCATCACCTCCCATGTTAATGTCTCTGTCCTCAAAGTTATCAGTACATTTTTACATCTTAATTGAGAAATTACTCAATTTTAACTCCTCATTGCTTATCATGTCCATTCTATTGAAATTGCAATCCTCTCAACCACATAGCTAAGTTTTGGGCAGGTGGAGCAGTTGAAAGGAACACCAGGTGGACACACATCTGCAGGCTGCGATGCTGTCTATTACCTGCTCATTTCAAAGAGGAAGCGGTCGGCACGGGCCATTCGCTCCAGCTCATGCTTGTGCTCCTCCAGCAGGTCGATGTCACTCTTCTCAGGGACAAACTTCAGCAACTGGAATGGACCAAATGGAAACAGAGCTGTCATTCACTGTGGACCCCAAAGCTACAAACATGTAGTAGTACACTGTTATATTAAATACTGTATACTGTCTACTCATTACATTTCATCAACAACACTATATTATTGTAAATACAAAAGTTTGTGATAGAAATGTACCAAACCCAGAGTTGAATTCCCACTCCTATGCTGTTTTTGTAGGAAAATCATTTACTCGTCAAATTCTACTCAATCAAGTGAGCATGCTGATTTAGATATATACACTGTATATGCACTTTGTAAAAGCCAATCAATGCAAATACTACAAGAATATTAGTAATGACAATACAATGACATAAAACAATACTAATACAAGCATAATAATTACATTTTAGTTGAAACTATCCCATATTATTCTTTATAAAATCTACAACCATGTTTAAGATCTGATTTACAGTAGTCAACAAACCTGCTCCAGCATATCTTTGGCAAGCTCCTCCCTCTCATCCATTTCAAGGATGGCTCTTTTGATCTCCTCATTGCTCATTTTTAACCTGCAGAAGCAAAATAATAGTAATATTATATGCAATATAGTTTTATATACATTTTGGGAACGCAGGATAGTTTAGACATTATTGTTTTCCAGAAATTATGTCACAACTGGGATCAGAAATGTTATATAATGATTATTTCATAGAGAAATCTATTCATGTGTCAGATTGGTTAATTAAGCCTCACAGGGACATTTACAATTGTTATGATAGGAACCTTCAACCTCAAGTGCATTTACCATACAGAATATCTGATCATCTGGGGTACGCAGTAGGATTTACATGTCATTTAGTAAATAAAGTAATAGATAACCATTATATTTCGATACAGTTTGAAATCCATAATTCTAACAAGTACTTGTACAAGTTTGTATTAAGGATGAGGACTAAATACACTTTTATGGTGAGTTCTAACTACAGGTCCAGAATAATAATCTGGACCACTGTCTGTTTTAGGGGGCCCTGCCAGCTGTTAACAGAACATATAATGGCTCATGTTCTGGGTTGTGATCAATGACAACAAAGTCGTATTGATCACTGCTGACCCCATTTGTTCCTGGTTTGTGCCCTGGGGAATTTTCTATTGACAGGGGACCTGGCTGGGACCAGGATGGTGTTTTGTCCAGAGCAGTCCAGTTATTGATTGGTCAGTATCAGGATGCAGTCTCATATAAGGGCCCAGCATCTCTTGCTGTTAGGATGGATACAAATGGTATCCCTAATGTGAGCTTGGCCTTAAAATGGCAATAATTGATTCCAGTTAAGATATTATGTGACTGAATGTCCTTCGGGAAGGAGCTCTCTTGAATCGTGGTTAGTTGTAATGTATGGAATGCACAGCTGCTGTTAAAGGCAAAACAAAATTACTATTAATGCTTCAATTAATAATCTCTGGATGCATCTCCATGTGGATAATGTTTTATATTCTGTTATTTGGCTGTGTGTATTTTTCCAAAATGGATGCAGAGATGGAAATTAAATTATGGTAACAGATGTCCTTTTGTGTGCATTAAAAGTAAATTTCCTGCCCCAAACCGAAACATCGCAACAATGAGTTAGTGCTCTCACCTTTGACACAAAAGCCAGGGCATTTAGTCTGTGCTCGCATTGTGCTATAAAGCACATACTGTAGTTCAGTGAAAGGACACTTGTTTTACTATACAATGGTATCTTAACATTTACAATTAACAAGTGCACTGCTCAATTGTCTTATAGAGCATAGCCACACTTAACTATTCAGATCAATGTTTATGTTTGAAGCAAAACTGTGTAGAGGGAGATACATTAACTTAATGAATTGGGGAAGTGTAGAGAAGAGTGTGAACCACTCAGTTGAGTGAGAGGTACTGTATGTGCCGGAGAATATATGTATATCTTGAATATGTATAGTTTATATATACATATAGTGGTATACAGCTAGTTTTACAGTTATTTTACACTAGAAGAAATGTAGCTTCATTCTAATTAAAAGCTTACTGTAATGTTAGTGTGCATGTGTGTTGAGATTCAAACCCAAGTAGTGATTCTTTTGGCAACATTGGTTTCAACCACAAAGGGAATTCCAGTACCAAATCGACAATTGTCCCTGTGTGATTATTAGCCTACTTTCTATACACTGTAATGTATGGAAATGACACATACTTCGAGAGCAGGATGACACAGTTCTGTGCACGTCGGCCATCGATGACTGACAGCTCTTTGACTTTCCGCGTGCTCACGTATATGTCATCCATAGAACCCATTTCTTTCTGCAGACAGACAAAGAATGTGGTACAGAGAAGCATTCGTTATATATATAGTTCTATGAAAGCATTACGCGTGCTGGTTTAATACCCTTAGGAAGAATCTGTTTCTTGCTGTTCAGAAATGACATGGTCCATTCCTAAGCATACAGAGATGTGTTGTTTGGGAACCAACGGCTCAAGTGCATTATATGAACACTGCCAGTTTGATTGGCACCACAATAGACTGCAAATTAAAGCCAATGTTAGCCTTGCAGGAGCACTAAAATTGCTTATGTCAGGTGTCATGCATCATTTCTGTGGGGCCATATTGTATATGCCATGAGCTGAATCATAGGGTATATACTGTATGAAAGCAGTTCAAGAAAAGACATGAAATAGCATGTATCACGGCATGGCACCAGCAGGAAACATAAAGCCAGGCGTGGAAGGAGTGTGTTCTTGGTGAGTCACCACTAAGAACACAGCACAGGCATATTCTTACGAACCTCTAAGAAGAACAGGAAACCATTCAAAACTTGGTTCAAGCCTGTCAGTGTTTTTGCAAGCTTCACACAAATGTAACATTAAAAATCCACAAGAGATCAAGAATTCTTGTTTGAAAAACTAGTTGGGGTTGAATGTTTAAAGGATTCTATTTACGGTCCGAGCTGGTTTCCGGCCTTCTAGAAACGTCCTTCTGTGGTTACATGGTATGACGTACATATAACAGATGCGGCTTGTAAATAACGTTTTTCTTTTCTAGACACTCGGCACACCAGGGCTGACAGGCCAGAGGGGAAGGTTGCTGTCCCTGGGCACAGTGTGTCTTTGCCAGGCTGAGATGAGCACTACATCAGATGCCAGATAAGGCTGATTTGTTATCAAGTGGTGGAGAATGCTTTTAATGTGTATGCATCCACTGACTGAGGCCGTTTTATCACCAGGTCTTTATGATACTGTAAATAATGATGACAGAAGGTGATGAAAAACAATGGAAAGTTGCGGTCATGATGGAAAATAATGATGATGAATTTGGGATGGTTGTGGTTAGTAAGACAACAGTAATAGAGATTAGTGTTGCACTGGCATTACATACAGCTTAATAAACCTCAATTGAAAGAATCTTCTAAATTTACTCCGAGTAAGTTAGTGTCCTGAATTATTCATGTGCACACATACGGTACAGTAGCCTATATAATCTTCTCACAATAGTGAATATATAATACATGTTCCCTAGATTGAGGTTCATAAACACTACAAACAAGTAAAATAAGTACAAAATACTCAAATGTTTGTAATATCAAACTATGAATTTGACATAGCTGGCTCTGTATGTGCGCTGTCCACTAATTGCAGGAAACATAGGCCATAGGCCATGTAGCGGGTTACAATGTAACTAACCATTAACAATAATGTAAGCCCTTGACTCACCTGTTTGAAGGATTGGTTAGTGAGCAGCTCCTACCCAGGCAGTCGGAGAGTGCAGAGACAAAACAAATTGAAAACACATGCAAAGATTAGCACTTTAAGTAGCAAAGGATGGCCGAACTGTAAGTGGTGGCAAGAGGAGAGTTACAAGTTACTACCCACTACAAGCAAAAGTTGGAAAGCCTCTACAAGACAAAGAGCGTCATCACAACGTATTGTGCTCTATCGGAGAAAAAAAATGTAATGTTGAAATCAGCTTTTGTCTGTTGTATTCTTAAGAGAAGTTATGGATTTTCGAGTGAAGACTTGATTGCATCTACATCTGCTTTGGACGGAAAGTGGAAAATGAAAAATGAACGGCTAACTAATCCTACGGAGGCTCAGAATAAACAAAAGGCTTCTTCAAAGGGCAACCGATCAAAAGCCTATGAAAGCAATTTTGACATATATACTGTAAAGCCTGGAATGATGTCCAAATGGAATAGAGTTGTCATGGTAAGAAACAACCTTGAGTTTTATTTGACTATATTCTTAGAGGTCTCTATATAGCCACTAGGTCGTGCCAACAAAAGCTTGGTCTGTACAAATAAATATTAGCAATAAATCACTGTCAGCAACAAACTCAAATGACCTATTAAACTTCCCAGTGCTTTAAATTAAATCAATAAAATGTGTTAAATACACTGAGGTGGTGATTACCAACCACATTGTGTCTATATACGATTCCTACTGTACTGGTGTATTTCCTTAAAGCCTTAAAGACCTTAGTTTAAGATTACTAGAAACTAATTTGGGATTTATTAACCTTATACACGCAGCTATTGGAAGTCAACGCTCTGAATAGCATGCCTCAGCAGCCAATAGTGTCACATGATGAATGAGTGCAATTAGTTTAATTATGGAGGCAATGACGGAACCTAATTGTCAAGTATACTATATTATCTGTAGCTTGTAGACATACAGTAAATGCTTTAATTATTATTTGAGATAATTCATGTTTGATTGTTATAATCACTTTCATACATTTTGACTGAAGACTTTGTTGCTATGCTAAGAAGATCCGATGCATTTTACCCCACCAACAAAGGCTATGCAGATTACATAGAGAACCACAAGGCAAGCTGTATGTTTCTGGCACTTTTACAATAAGCAGTTCAGCAGTGAACAGCTTCTAATGTTAGACTAGAGCCGCACCCTTGGCACTGTTATAGTGCTCTTCAAACACATAATTCGCTGTCCCAACAAGCACACATGCACAAATATACTGTACAAACATACACACAATCTTTAAAAAGTCTAAATCCATGAATCCAAAAGGCAGTCCTACAGTTTGACTCATGACAAATTAATGCATTTGTATTTATCAGCTACATTCTATCAGTAGTCATTATCATTGGAAATCAAACCTGTTGTCTCTGATAGGCTGAGAACATCTTCTCAATGTCTTTGAGGTCTAGGATCTTAAATGCCTTCAGATCATCAATGTCGTGCCAGATGGTTCCGGTGATCTTATTCTGTCAAAGAACAAATAAGACAAGAAAGGCATTGGTCCTGTGTGTGGTATATAGGATGATATGCTGTACATGTAACACGGTCTTGCTGTGTGTATGCCCATGATATTTGATAATTATTTATCCAAAATCATATATATTTATATATATATGTATTTATTATAATAATGTTAACATGTTTTTATATGATTTGTTGCATTGAGTACAGTATAATGTACCTGGGAGAATGTATATGTTGTATTGCATAACAATCTTAGGGATATACATACAGTATAATCATTTACTATACTATTTCTATACACTTGGTCAAGTTTTAGAAATCCATCCAGAAGACAGGACAGCAACAATGCCTGGGATAGATGAGTAGCCTAATCTATCACTAATATGTATATACAGCATGCACACAGCATTTGTTGGCATTGCTATTCCACATGTCTAAACAGGAGAATCGGGTGTTCATCCTCCTTCACCTCTCCTAGCTTGGCCCAGTTGAACGACTTGAGCGGGTGGGAGGGCTGGGGGATGGCCTTGGAGCGCAGGCTCGTTGCCGTGGTGAAGGCAGACAGCGCCGGAGGAGGCGGGGCTCCAAAGAGCGGAGGGCCCCCGGGCGGAGGTGGCGGAGGAGGAGGTGGTGGGGGGCAGCTGAAGGGCAGCGGAGGAGGAGGGGGTGGAGGGAAGCCGCCCTCCATGGGAGGCGGGGGCGGGGCCATCGGGGCGCCGGGCGGTGGAGGCGGAGGCAGCAGAGATACATTACCGGCCTTTCAGGAAGGAAAACGCGCGTTATGACGAGTAAACGAATAAACGTAAGTAAACTCAAATGTAGAGGTGTTCTTTT
This sequence comes from Typhlichthys subterraneus, assembly GCA_027564835.1. Lineage (NCBI taxonomy): Eukaryota > Metazoa > Chordata > Actinopteri > Percopsiformes > Amblyopsidae > Typhlichthys > Typhlichthys subterraneus. The sequence goes on from JAODUH010045075.1 coordinate 18,780, forward strand.
TCATTTAAACATTCAATGATGCAACATAGAACACACGGCATGTGTGTGTTTACAATATCAACATATACTTAACACATAAACAACCAAGAAGTAAACAAACGATTCACAAATGTGCACACTTTGAAAATCCATAATTAATGCTACTTTCTCACAGCAAAGTCGTTGATGCGCAAAGACAGGTCCAGCACTTGTTCCCTGGCCGAGCGCAACTCCACACCCTCGCGCTGCAGCTTGTCCTTCATCTTGTTCAGCGTCTTCATCATGTCTTCCTTCTCCTGGGTCTTGGTCTCGCACTCACGTTCCTTCCTCTCCAGCTTGGCCATCAGCTCTGCGTGATCTGGAACGAGCACAAAGAGAATGTTTACAGCAATAAACACACAGATTGTCATGTTGGTATGGGCTGCTTTCATATAAATACGAAAGCAGCTGATCTCTTTAGCTGGCTCTTTTAACCATTGTGTTAGAGAGTGCATTTCCTCTTCATACCTGCAGGGTGCAGTGTGCCAAACGATTATTACCTTTCCTGAACTTCTCTGCCTGGTCTCGCCACTGCTTCACTTCATTCTCATTTACCAACCTGTAATAGCAGACATGCAGGTAAGGAGAAAGACATTGACGTTGTAAGCCCTGCATGAAAGCTTTAGTGAAGAGCATTAAGAGACACAAAGCTTCAAGTATTATAAGTAACATATTATGCCGAATGTCTTGTGAAAATTCTCCCACCCAATATGGGAATGAAATATCTCATTTTATCTTACTCTGTTGGATAATGCAGCTGTAAACTAAATTAAACAATAATTAATATCAGCGTTACAGGGTATTTAGGCTTATCGTTATTGTCACAGTTAAGCTGTCGGCTCAATGAATATTATGTACATATTGTACTTCTGAAGCAAAATGAGTTACTTGTAAATTCAGAAGTTCATGTTTAAAGAGGTATAAGGTAAAATATATAGAGGTAGAAGTATCAGGGTGGAAATGAATCCAATCAAAATATGAAATCTGGTTAGGTGGAAGGGTTGAGAGGTGTTATAGGTGAGGAATAGAAACTAGAAAAGTGAAACCTGGAGTATCGATGGTGGCCATAGCTAGAGAAGACAGAAACAGGTTCAATTGTAAACAGAAAATTAAGGTAATTGGCTTTGAGGTCCAACTTCACT